>JAQZBX010018200.1:0-34845 GCA_029593785.1 Cabassous unicinctus | reverse complement strand
TCTGCCAGGTACAGAATTCCTTGCTGGCAGTTTTTCCCTTTCAATATCTTAAATGCATCATACCACTTTCTTCTATTCTCCATCGTTTCTGATGAGAGGTTGGCACTTAGTCTTACTGAGTTTCTCTTGTATGTGAAGCTTTGCTTTTCTCTTGGTGCTTTAGAATCCTCTCTTTAACTCTGATATTTGTCATTCTTAATAGCAGGTATATCAGAGTAGGTCTATTTTCAGATTTATTCTGTTTGGGGAATGTTTTCCTTCTTGGATATTAATATTTATGTCTTTCATAAAGATTGGAAAACTTTTGGTCATTATATCCTCAAATAGTCTTTCTGCCTTTTTTCCATTCTCTTCTCCTAATGGGACCACAATAACTCTTATATTTGTTCATTTTATGTTGTCATTCAATTTCCTAAGACCCTATTCCAGTTTTTTCCGTCTTTCCTCTTTCTGTTCCTTTTCTTTTCAAGTACAGGTGTGCTGTTTTCTAGCTCATTTATTTTGTTCTCAATGAATTCAAATCCACTTAAATGTCTCTAATGTATTTTTTAAGGAAGTACTGGGGATTTAACTCAGGACCTCATACATGTGATACAGACACCCAACCAATGAGCTACACCCACTCCCCAATGAGAGTTGGTTTTTTTAAAAAAAAAATTGTTTGATTTGCTTGTAGGGTGTACCAGTGATTGAACCCAGGACTTCATACATAGGAAACAGACACTCAACCACTTGAGCTACATCTGCTCCGCTCTAATATATTTTGTTTGATGTACTGGTGACCAGGAATTGAACCCAGAACCTCATATGTGGGAAGCCAGTGCTCAACCTCTGAGACACTTTGGCCCCCCTAAGTTGGTTTATAATTTGTTTTGATTTTTGCATTTATTTTTAAAATTTTTAGAAGGCACTAATAACCAAATCAGGAACCTTCCATGTGAGAAACATGTGCTCAACCATTTGAGCCACATCTACTCCACTAATGTATTTTTTTTTTTTTGAGAAATGGATATTTTTATTCAACTGTTTTCTTTTTTTTTCTTTTTTTTTATATTTTAACAGATGCTTAGATTACATAAATGTTACACAAAAATTACATGGATTCCCATATTTCCCACCTCCCACACCTCCCACAACCTCCCACATAAACATCTTTCATTAGTGTGGCACATCACCTGCAATAGATATACACATCCTGGGGCTACACTCTCTCCCACACAGTTCTGTGTGTTATATGCTGATGTAAAATGGGCTATATCTGTCATTGTAATTTCACTCAGGATAATTCCCAAGTCCCCCCCCAAAAAAACCCTGTATTACAACTGCTTTTTCCCTCTCCCTGTCCTGAAAGTGTCCAGTGGTCACTGGCTCCACCTCACTGTTGTAATTTCTTCCATTGCTTGAATCACAATATGTCTACAACAGAATACCAGTAAGTCCATTTTAGGCCATAACTCTTCTTCCATTCCTGAAGAGTCTGGGATGGTGAGGTTCACTCCACTTCCAAGTGAGAGGGGGCTTATATCCCATGGATAACATGGATGAGATTATCCTGCCTGCAGCTGCAGACTCTCTCCATTCCCTGGGATGGCTCTCCAATCCCTGGGATGGCCATTGTCCATCATCATCCCTCACCAGGTGATTTTGGTGAGTCCATTGAGCTGTAGAGTAGGAGTTGCAGCTCCACTGAGATCCAGGCACAGCTGGTACATGGGCGGGACAAAGATTCCCGTCTCTCGAAGTACACCAACAAATTCCAGCACCACATATAGATTTTTTCATAGTTTGCCTCATGTATTTTGAGGCACCCTGATTCGGTGCATAAATGCTTATGATTGTTCTCTCTTCTTGAGAGATTACCCCTTTTACTAATATATAGTGTCCATCTTTGTCTCTTACAATAGTTTTGTAAAGTCTATTTTGTCTGATATTAGGATAGCTACTCCTGCCCTTTTTTGGCTATTGTTAGCTTAAGAAATTGTTTTCCAGCCATTCACTTTCATCCTCCTTGAATCCCTGGATCGAAGGTGGATTTCTGGTAGACAGTATATAGACGGATCATATTTTTTTATCCATTCTGCTAATCTCTGTCTCTTGACTGGTGAGTTTAACCCATTAACATTTAGTGTTATTATTCACAACAAATTTCTTACTTCAGCCATATTTTCTATGGGCTAATGTATGTCATATGTTGTTTTTATTTCTCTTTTTGTCTTTTTAGTTGTTTTTACACTCTCCGCCAACTCTCTCTCCCTTGTTTTTACTTTCAACTTGTAGAACTTCCTTTAGTATTTCTTGAAGTGTGGGTTTCTTTTTGGCATACTCTCTTAATTTCTGTATATCTGTGAATCTTTTGAACTCTCCATTATTTTTGAATGCCAGTTTTGCTGGATAGAGAATTCGTGGCTGGAAGTTTTTTTCTTTTAGTACTTTGAATATGTCATACCACTGTCTTCTTGCCTCAATGGTTTCAGATGAGAAATCAGCACTTAATCTTATTGTGCTTCCCTTGAATGTTATGGTTCTCTTTTCTCTTGCTGCCTTGAGTATTTTCTCTTTGTTTGAGCAGTGGACATTTTGAAATGTATATGTCTTGGAGTTGGCCTGTTGGGATTTATACTGTTTGGGGTTTGCTGTGCTTCCTGGACTTGTACATATATCTCTCTCAATAGGGTTGGGAAGTTTTCAGCCATTATTTCCTTCAACACTCCTTCTGCTCCCTTTCCCTTCTCTTCTCCTTCTGGGATTCCTATAATGCATATGTTTGTGCATTTTGTGTTGTCAGTTAAATCCCTGACTCCCTCCTGGGTTTTTTCTATCTTTTTTCTATCTGTTCTTCTATCTGTTTGATTTCAGATGTATTGTCTTCCACATCACTAATTCTTTCTTCTCCCTCTTCAAATCTGCTGTTATGTGAATCCAGCGTCTTTTTGATTTCTTGGATTGTGCCATTGATCACCATCATATCCGTTATCTTTTTACGTATGTTTACAGTTTCTTCAGTATGTTCTCCCAGTGTGTTCTTAATATCCTTAATCTCTTCCTTCACCTCATTAAGTTAGTCCATGGTATTTGTTTGGAAACTGATTACTTATTTGATGTTCTGCATCTCTTTTTGATTTTCAGTTTGTTCATTGGACTTGTCCATGTCTTCCTGTTTCTCAGTGTGGTTTGTCATTTTTTCTTGTCCTCTAGTCATCATTTTATCTTGATAGGTTTATTCAGTTGATTAACTTTTCTCTCTGCTCTAGAGTTTTATTTAGCTCGTGGTTCTGTGTGTGTTTTAAGTTTTCACTTTGAGACTTTATTCTTCTTATTTTATTTCCTTGCTTCTTTCTAAGTTCTCTTGAAGACAAAAGATTAGGGTCAGAGGAATCGAAAGATGTGAGAAAGAAAGAAGGATAATAGCAATATTGATAAAAGTTTGAAGAGGGGCTGTGCAAGACTTAGTAAAATGAGTATTTAACTCATGTAGGTAGTGTAGAGTAACAGGGAAAAAGTGGAGTACCTACAATGGACTAGGAAACCAAATAGAGGATAATATATATATAATGATATAGAAGGCTAGAAAGATGAGGACAGAGAGAAAGAGTAAAGAAAGGGCTGACAGGAAAAAATTAATATTAATAAAAAAAGAAGAAAACAGAATAGCTAGGATAGAAATTGACACCCTTAAGTTGTGGACTAATGAAAAAATGTGGTATGTAAGAACCACAACAGAAAGTAGAAGGCAGAAAGATGAAAGGAGGAAAAGAGAAAGCCTTGAGAGACAAAATCAATATAGACAGAGAATAGGAAATCATGGAAGAAGAAGCACAGCAAAGAAGAGGCAAGCTTTTATCACTGCATTATCAAGTGTCCAGTCTGTACCAATGGCACCTTCCCCCTCTCACACCCCAGTGTCTCCTAAATTTTCATTTAATTTTCAAAGAAGTTTTAGGTCACAGCAAAGTCACACACAGAATACTAGAGACTCTCATATACCCAATCTCCTTCCCCTTTCCTTACCCCATATTAAAACTTTTTTTTTTTTGTGGATTGTAGCATTGTTATAACTGTTAAAAAGATAGTTGAACATAGCTACTAAACATTGTCAATGGTTTATAGTATAGTTTACAATTTAGATGGTACAGTTTAATAATTTTTGATGATATTTACCATGTCCTGTGTCAATTACTGTAAGGTAATGAAAAACATTTCCCATGACCACTAAATAACACCTGTTTGATCTTTTCTGTTCCTTCCTCCCCATCCCCCTTGGGCACATGACACTCCCTTGCCTTGACTCATTGGATAACAAGATTCATAGTTACATGCAACAAGAGGTCTTGACATGCTGAATTTGTTACCCTATTAGGGTATACCCTTGCTCCTAAGAGACACCCACCTGTCTGTTTCTGGGTGAATCAGTCCTCCCAAAAATGGGAATCCATCTCCTTCCCACCCATCGTGTTGGTATCCACTCCCCGACACAACACATTATGACAGGATGAACACTCACACACTCCCCAAAAGCCTACTCCAGATGCACCCCATCCTGAATGCACCCCCAACCTACACCCTAATCCAGTGACACTACCTTGTCATATTGCCATAAAAGAATTCCCACTCCTGCACTTTCAACATCATACCCACAAATCCCATGTTCACCTAGTCCCCCACCTATCTCTCCCCCCAGTATCTTGAGTATTCTAACCTGCCCTTCCTAATCTACCCACCTGTCAACCCTGCACCACCAAACCCAGTAATATCACTACCCGCCTGTCCTATCCTTCGATATGCAACTATACTTTATCACTTTACCATAGATTAATACTTTCTTTTATTTTTTAAAAGTTTTTTTCCGCATTTTTTAATGTCCCAATCTTTTAACTTTATTTTATTTTTATTTTTTTTCCTGAGTTTCCATGTATTTTATCTCTTACATTTAAGCTTATCATTATTATTTCATTTTCCTATTAATTATATTTGGCTATTACATGGGCTTCATCTTCACGGAAGGTTTGGATCACAGAAGAGTTATATAGGGGGCAGGAGAGGATAATTGGTGGGGGATGTCTGGGATGGGGGTTTCATGGGAGGAAGGAAGGTCACCTGAATATACATGAAATATATATAAAATTGTTCAAATGATCAAGGGATGGGTCATGGTCACAGTGGGTAGACAAGCACTCAATAAATGAGGGAATACTGAATTCCCAGCCTGGAGAGCTCTGCCACATTCTCCAAGGGAGCAGCAACAGTTCCCCATTTGTAGAGGCAGTGTCTGGCAAAGGAGGATGGTTCACTGATGGGTTCTTGTTATTGATGACTAGCCTTACGAGTCTTTGCTCTTGTAATTGAAACTTAGCCTACTCTTATGGGGTGCCTAAGGGTTGCCACCTGAGAGCCTCCGTGTTGCTCAAATGTGGCCTCTTTCTAAGCCAAACTCAGCATATGAATGCCTTACCTTCCCCCTCCCATCATGGGACACGACTCTCGGGGATGAGCCACCCTACCAATGAGGGATGAATACCAAGTGCCAACTGTCCATACGACTGGAAAAAGACCTTGAATAAAAGGGGGAAAAGGTAAAGACAAATGAGTTAATGTGGTTAAGAGACTAGGATCTCATAGAACACCAAAGTGGATATCATCCCACAGAGAGGGTCTCCTGAGGGACTGGAGAAACCCAGGTCTTATGTAAGGGGGAATAGCTCCAGAGATTGATACCTTATCAGTAGGCTCCACTTTGGAATCTGTGCTCCTGAGAATGACAAAGTTGGACTCAAATAAGTCCTCCCTGCAAATGGTCCATTAGTTCCTTCTATTCAAACATGTATGTGATCCTGGAGTTTGTAGGTGTACCTCCAGAGACTGGAGCCTCTGTCCTGTCCATGTGCCAGCAGTGCCTGGAATCTTGGTGGAACTGCAACTCCTACTTTACAGCTCAATGGACTCACCCAAGTCACCTGGTGAGGAGATGATGATGGACAATGGCCATCCCAGGGAATGGAGAGACTGCAGTTGCAGGCAGGATAATTTCATCAACCATATCCATGGGATATAAACCCCTTTTACTTGGAGGTGAAGTGGGCATCACCATCCCAAACTCCTCAGGATTGGGGGAAGAGCTATGGACTAGAGTAGACGTACTGGTATTCTGTTGTAGACATAATGTGATTCATGCAGTGGAAGAAATTACAACGGTGAGGTGGAGCCAGTGACCACTGGACAGTTTTGGGACAGGGAAGGGAAAAACAGCTGTAATACAGGGGCTTTTTCAGGAGTTGGGAATTATCTTGAGTGACATTACAGCGACAGATATAGGGCATTTTCTATCAGCATATAACATGTAGAACTGTGTGGGAGAGATTGTGTTCTACAATGTGAACTATGGTCCATGCTTAGTGGCAAAGCCCCAGGATGTGTATATCCATTGCAGGTGATGTGCCACACTAATGAAAGATGTTTATGTGGGATGTTATGGGAGGTGTGGGAGGTGGGGAACATGGGAATCCCTGTAATTTTTGTGTAACGTTTATGTAATCTAAGCATCTTAAAAAAAAAACAACAACTATAATATTGTGCAGTGCAAAGTGTAAATTATAACGTAAACTCTAGACATGGTTAGTAGCAATGCTTCAATGTGTGTTCATCAATTGTAACAAATGTACCACACTAATGAAAGATGTTGGTAATGTGGGAAAGTGTGGGAGAGGGAGGGAATGGTGCATATGGGAATTCCCTATATTTTCTATGTAACTTTTAAATAATCTAAAACTTCTTTAAAAATAAAGGAAAAAAAATTTCACTAAAAATAAAAAATAAAAAAAATGAATATTGAGATACCATTTTTAACTAAAAAAAGAGAGAGAGAGAGAGAGATTTAAAAAAAGAAAAGAAAAGAAAAGAAAAGAAAAAAGGAGCGGCCAGGCAGGGGTCAGAGCATAGAGGAAAGAAAAGCAAGACAGCAAATAAGCAAAGCAAAACCAAACAACCACACAAGCATGCAGGCAAAGAAAGCTAAGAAAGAACATTGTTCCTTCCTGGGCCCTTGTGCAACCTCTCAGCCTACTTTTGTTCATCAATCAATTGCCCGGCAAAGTTCTATGTGCAGGTTTTGAGACAGATTTTAGCAATTAAACTTAGTTTTTAAAAAGTTTTTTATTTTTTTATTTTTTAAAGTGACTGTCTTCTTTTTAAAATCATTTTTGACAAAATAAGGGACCCCAAAGACGTCCTCTTCTAGACAACCCCTTTCACCGAGGGGACCATAAATAGTCTTGTGGAAACTAATCCAGAACTTCCCACTTCTTGGCCTCCCCAGGGGAGCTGAAGCTCTGATGCTTGTCAGTGCAGAACGATAAAATTGGCTTACTCCGCCCCCTCTGGAGCCAAGCCTCAGTATCACTGGGTTGTTGAGTACATCAGGCTTCTTCAGCAGATTTGCCCCTCCTCTCAGCCTGGTGCAGCTCCAAGCCAGCTTATTTGCTCCCCAAAGCTATGAGGGTGTATAGGCAGCCCAATCTACAGAAAGGAAACCCCTCTCCACCCTCTGTCAGAACCCTCCCACTCTTGGAGAATGCTCCCTCTCACCAGGTTGCTGGTTGGGGTTGTGGCTCAAACCAGCCTTTTTCCCTGAGGGTGGGGCTCAGCCGTCTGTGTCAACCTCCACAGGTAGGGGAAAAACTCACGAATCCTTCCAGAGCAATCCACCTCACCTCCAGCTCCCTCCAGATTGATGTCCCCAAGATTCTTGCTCCGTGCACCCCCAGCACAGACCCCTCCAGGCAGGAACCTGTCCCCAATCAGCCATCCTCAGAAAGCGAGTCAGTGAGTGCCCTCCTAAACCGATGCCATCTTGCCCCAGGAGCCTATCCTGCATATTAGATCCTTGTGAGATGTGTGATTGCCAAATATTTTCTCACATTGTGAAGGGTGAATTTTTACCCTCTTCACAAAGTCCTTTGTGGTGCAGAGGTGTTTTATTTAGAGGAGGTCCCATTTTTCTGTTTTCTTCTGTTGTTCATGCTTTGAGTATAATATTTCAGAGACCCCATCAACTACAAGGTCCTGTAGAGATTTTCCTATGTTATCTGCTAGGAGTTTTATGTTCCCAATTTTTATGTTTATGTTGCTGATCCATTTTGAATTGATTCTTGTATAGGGAGTGAGGTAGGGGTCCGAGGTCATCCTTTAGGTTATGGATGCAGAGTTCATCCAGCACCATTTATTGAAGAGACTGTTCTGTTCCACAAAAGTGGACTTGGAAGTCTTATCAAAAATCAGTTGACCATAGAGGTGGGGGCCTCTTTCCGAACTCTCAGTTCAATTCTATTGATCATTGAATTTATCTTTATGCCAATGCCATTCTGTGTTGGCCACTGTAGCTTTATATTGCACTTCAAGGTCAGGAACCATGAGTCCTCTGACTTTGCTCTTCTTTTTTAGGATATTTGTGGCCATTCAGGATCCCTTTCCCTTCAAATAACTTTAGTAATTGACTTTTTAATTTCTGTAGAGTAGATTGTTGGAATTTTAACTGACATTGCATTGTATCTATAAATCAATTTGTTAGAATTGACATAGTCATGATTTTTAGTCTTCCAATCTATGAACACAGAATGTCCATCCATTTGTTTAGGTCTTTGATTTCTTTTAGCAGTGGTTTGTAGTTTTCTGAATACAAATCCTTTACATTCCTGGTTAAATTAATCCCCTAGATATTTGAGTCTTTTTGTTGCTATTGTAAATGGAAATTTTGTCTTGATTTCCTCCCTTAGCTTGATCATCACCAGAGTGTAGAAATGCTACTGATATTTGCATATTGATCTTGTATCATGCCACTTTGCTGAACTCATTTATTAGCTCAAGTAGCTTTGTAGCAGATATTTCAGGATTTGCTAAATATAGAATCATGTTATCTGCAAATAGTGAGGAATTTACTTCCTCTTTTCCAGTTTGGATACCTTTTATTTTTTGTTCTGCTTATTGCACTAGCAAGAACATCTAGCACAATGTTGAATAACAGAGCTGACAATGGGCATCCTTGTATTGTTCCTGATCTTAGAGGGAAAGATTTCCACCTCTCCCCATTGAGTATGATGATGGCTGTAGGATTTTCATATATGCCTTTTATTATATTGAGAGACTTTCTTTCCATAACTATCTTTTGAAGTATTTTTATGAATAAAGGATGTTGGATATTGTCAAATACATTTTTTGCTTGAATTGAGATAATCATGTGATATTTTCCCTTCAGTTTTTTAATGTGATATATTTCATTAATTGATTTTCTTAAGTTGTGCTACACTTGCACATACCAGGAATAAAACCCATATGATCAAGATGTATAATTGTTTTTATATGCTGTTGGATTTGATTTGCAAGTATTTTGTTGAAAAGTTTTCCATATATGTTCATTAGATGGATTGTTTTGTAATTTCCTTTTCTTGTAGTATCTTTATCTCACTTTGGTATTAGGGTGATGTTGGGTTCAGAAAATGTATTGGGTAATTTTCCCTCCTCTTCAATTTTTTGGAAGAAATTAAACAGGATTGGTATTAATTATTCTCAAAATGTTTAGTAGAATTCACCTGTGAACCCATATGGTCCTGGACTTTTTCTGTTGGAAGATTTTTTATTACTGATTCAATCTCATTCCTTGTGATTGGTTTGGGTGGTCTTCTATTTCTTCTATGGTCAGTGTAGCTTATTTGAGTGTTTCTAGGAATCCATCCACTTCATCTACAGAATATTCTCATCTAAAATCCTGGGTAATGGATATTGCTCAAATGATTGAGCACCCACTTCCCACATGGGAGGGCCCTAGTTCAATTTCCTGTGTCTCTTAAAAAAAAATAAAACAAGTAAACAAATGAAAAATCCAACTCAGGGGAGCTCAGTACCAGCTACCCACATATGAGGTCCCAGTTTCAATCCTTGGCCACAGTACATTAAAAAAAATTCCTATGGCTTTTCTTTCAGTATGACCAAATATGAACCAATATAGAGGTGCCAGGTAGATACCAAGATGCCAAGATGTAGAATATGCTGCCACCAATAAAAATAGCCTAAAAACTGCCAGGCTTTCTTTTTGGAGGTGGTGACTAGGGGCAGTAATTTGTCCTATACCAGGTTAGGAATCCAGTGTTGGACTCTGGCCCATATACTACCTAAGAATATGACTTACTGGGCAGCGTCTTTTATCTTGGAATTTATGGCCCAAATGGATTCTTGAAGCCAGGTGAGCAATACATGCAATCCCTGGGCAGTTTGCTCCTTGCACTGGCCCACTAACATGATGGAACACTTTCTGTCCTTTGTGCAGGGGTAGCTTATTCAAATATTGTCTGGCCCACTGGGACAGATAGTGGGTGAGTTCATATACTCATGTGGCAATACAGTGTAGGTATGTTGTAGACCTTGGCATTGTAAAGCAACTTGATCCTGGTCTACTTCTCAGAGTGGGATAACAAAAAAAGGCATTCTTCAGCTCACAATTTCAGACCAAACATCAGTGAAGGTCATAATAATTTCCAGGTGCTTCATAAAGTCTAGGAGCACAGGTACCAAAGGGTGCATTTCTTCATTCAAGTGACAGTAGTCTATGTTTAACCCCATATTGAACATGCCTTTTCCACTGGCCAAACCAAACCATTATAGGCAAAAATGTTGGAGCTGAGAACAGCCACAGACAGCTCTTTTAAGAGACCTGTAAGATGAATTTCTCCACCTGAAAGGCAGTATTGTTGCTATTGGACAAATCAAGGAGATGGAAGCACTGGTGGTGCATGGTCCATCACTCTCCCAATGTTGATGGCCAGAATTTTTTGGGATGGATGGCATACAATTTTATTTCCTGTCAGGAGGGGCAGTGGTGCAGGATGTATGTGCACTGAAATTCCAACCATTTTAAGTATTAATTTCCTGTTTTCTATCACCACTCCATACCCTGGTAACCTATATTATAGAATCTGAAGCTGAGTTTTTTTTAAGGTACCAGGGATGGGGCTCAGGAGCTTGTATTTGGGAAGCGGGTGCTCAACCACTGAACTACATCTGTTCCCCACAGAAAGTTTGTGTTTTTGTTTGGTTTGTTTTTAAAAGGTACTGGGGAATGAACCCAGCACCTTATATATGGGAAGCATGCACTCAATCACTTGAGCTACAACTCATCCCTCTATAAGTGTTTTGATTATAATTATTTCATATCAGTGAGATGACACAATATTTGTTCTTTGAGTACAGTTTATTTCACACAAGATGATATCTTTTTATTATACCTGTTTGGCATATCAGAACTTCATTCCTTTTTTAATGTTAAAAAACATTATATTGTGTGTATATACCCATATTTTATTTGTCCTTTCATTTTTTGATGGACATGGGTTGCTTCCATCTTTTGGCAACTGTGATTCATGACCTTCTGAATATCAGTGTGCAAATATTTGAGACACTGCTTTCATTCTTTGGGGTATATACCTTGTAGTTGGATTGCCAGGCTACATAATAGTTGTATAACTACCTTTCTATGGTATGACCAAACTGTCTTCTGCATTGGCTGCACCATTTTACATTGCCAACAGCAATGAATGAAAATTACTCTTTCTGTGCATCCTCTCAAAACTTATTTTCTGTTTTATGTGTATTTTCTGTTTTATGTGTATTTATGTATATTTCATAGGTTATTATTAACCCTATAATAACAACAATTTTGGTTTATCAATTGTAACAAAGTTACCGTACTAAAATAAAATATTAAAGATATGGAAAACTATGTGTGTGTGGGGGTGTTGGTTATAAAGGAACTCTGTTTAGTCTACATGATTTTCTGTAAACCAAAATATATAATAAAAATAAAACTGCTGCCTAGGGTAAAGAAAAACAATATATACTGATAAATGGGTCCATTATAAACAAAGCCAGCAATTAAATATGTATATTAATGAGCAATTCTCCATATATATGTACAGTAATCACCAAAATATATGAAGCAAATGTTGAAAAATTGAAAAGAGAAATAGATAGTGATAAATTACTAGTAGGAGATTTCAATACATCACATTCAATGGATTGACCCTTTAGACAGAATATGTTTGATAAACCAACTGCTCTAAAAGCAACATGAATAAAATGAAAACAACAATTAAACTCATGGTGAAATTTGTTTCCAAAGAAAAAAAAACTTTAGAAAAACTGTGTCATACACATATGTGTGAGAACTTCCCAAAAACTTGAAGATCAATCTGAGGATTGGAGATATTAAAAAATGTGGTTTATTTTAGAATTTTAAATCATTCTGTGAGCAAATGTTTTTCAAGTGAACACTAATTGATGATACATACATGATAGAATAAAAATGTATTACATAAAAAAGAGAGAGAGAGTTTAAGGTCAGGTTAGATTTAATATAATCCATGATAAGAAATACCCCATAGAGAAAGAATATTTAAATGTTACTAACTCTGACATCATTGAAATCAATGGTGACATAATTTTTATTTGTATATTACAGCCCTAACAATTGCACCCAATAATCTGCAAGGATGACACAAATTACTGGATTAGTGATTTCATTTTCATTTACACCATATTTAATTCTATATTTTCAAATTTCTATTTGGGAATTCTTCACATCTTACTGGAATGAATTACCACAGATAACAATAGGCAAACCCCTACTTTTCTGTGGCGAGAAAGCTCAAAATCTTTTTCAACAGTACCCCCCAAGAAAATATTATGGACTTAGATGGACTATTTTAATTAATGATTTTGCATCAGTATGTGGGGAAAAAAAATGATGTTCCAGTCCTGCAGTCCTGGGTTAATTAAATCAGGTTTTTATTTTCTATGAAGAAATTTATCCTGATCATCACACCATTCTTTCCATATGCATCGGAGCAAGCAAAGAGCAAGTGGGGGAGTGGAGAGTGACTGAGAGAGAAGGAGAAGGAAAATGGGGAAAAATGTCCAGAAGGACATCACAGATCATGTACAAAGTTATTAGAGCCTACACTGCTCAACCAGAAGAATGGATTCCTGCTGTTTTTCAGTCTACCTGGAACATGGCTACCATAGCCCTTATGCTAGGTCATAACAATTCTCAAGGAATTTCAAATAATTACAACCAGTCAGAGGCAGACTCAGAAGAGAGGGTAATTAAACTAGTATTCAATCCTAATGAGATTACTAGGAAAACCCTTTGCAAAAGGTCCTCCTCAGCTCTCAGTCAGCCAAGGTTCAAAGAAGAAATGACCATAAAAAAGGGAAACTCTTTACACCACAATGACGAGACAGTCTAAACAATCCTATGTGACACCAGATATATCCATACTACTCAAGGATGGAAATTCTATTCAAGGAGTGCTAAATTAGCCTGCAGGTCCTTGTTTCCAAAATTGCTCATGGTAGGGGAGGCTGAAACCAGAAGGAGCAGACTCCCCATGGTCTATACAGGTCCAGGGAATTGTGACTGTCTGATGGCGCTGGTTGTCCAGCATTGCAATTCAGCTCATCCCTCCTGTGGGGATCCCCAGAGGATGTGACTTGAACATATCCACTGCCCATTGTTTTGGGTCAGAGGGGACAGGGAGGCAGGTAGGAGGGAATCTTTGGAATAGAATTCTCCTAAATTGATGACCAGGCTGAATAGAACACGCAAGAATGAAATAAAAAAGCACCTCCTCCTAAGTAACATAGTCATGAAACTCTAATTCTGTTTAGAGGTAGTGGTACAAATATAGATGAATTAGCAAGAAATGAGGAGTCAAATTGATGATTAAAGGGGAAAAGTAGTAAACACATGAGAAGCCATGAAACACAGGCCACATCCACACCAAGCATTACATGTCGATAATGGGAGACAATGGAAAATGTGTGCCAAATATGCACTCTGGACCATGCTTAGTGGTCATAGTCTGATGATAATATCTCATAATCAGTAACAAAGTTCCATCACGGTGTGGCGTGTTGATGGAAGACTATTGTATGTGGACTATTACAATATGCATGATTTTTTTCTAAGTTCACCTTCTATAACAAAAATATACTTTGAAAACTAATAATGGTTTGGGTTGGAGAAAATTACATTAAATGAATGATACGGAGTCTACTCAGGAAAAAGCTGTTGATGATATTTTTTTGTGCACCTATTTGGTGCCTTTCAAATAGAAAAACCATTTTCAAAATACCTGGCAAAATGCAAACTTGGAAAATGACACAGATTCTAATATGATTTGAGTATAAATTTTTTCTTAAGAATGAATGTATTACTCAAAGGATAGTACAAACTACATGAAAATATAAGGCATTTATTTAGGTCTTTTGAAAAGTACACTCTTGAAATGAGTGGCCCCAAGGATTTCATTTCCTGGCAAAGGCAGATGTTACAAAATTTCTGTACAATATTTAAAAATTAATTAAATAATAACAACATTTACAGGGAGAATAATGGTGGGCTAGATCCAAATGATTTTCTCTAATTTATAGTCTTTGAATAAACCCACTTTTGATTGAGGAATTTAGAGGAGACCTTTGCGAATTATTTTATGAATCTCTCCTCTAATGACTGCAAGCTCTAGCTTTGCTTTCACAGAACGAATCTCTCATAAGTCTCATATTCTTTGAGACTTTCTCATGTACAGAGGGATTCAAGGCCATTACCTATATGTAAATAACTGCTTATAGGTCACATTCTACTTCTTTGAGAGCATTTGAAATAAAATGGAAATTATTCTTACAGGAAAAGCAAGGCTGACAGCTCACAGAAAATCTCACAACAAAACGATGCACATTCCCCAATCTCCAACTCTGTGCCAATGGAATCCAGATGAACCCACCCACCACACCAGGAGGGAAAAAACATCTATAGGCAGAACAAGGACACAAAACCCAATTCAGCTATTCCCAAGATGTCATGCAGAATGACTCATAAGGGTCAAGAGATGCATGGTCTAGCCCGAGGGTACAGCCATCCATCTCGATGCACATGAGCACATCCTCCAAATTTGAAGAGCAAAAAATGGAAGACCTGGATAGAGAAATAGGCAAATACAAAATTTTTGTGTGTGACCATCAACACCCTGTTTGGAAAATATTTTTCATTGAAGTGTACAATTTGTACTTGAACATACAGCAAAATTACGTGTATAGTGAATGCCGGTACTTTCCAAATAAACATGTGTAACATCATACAGGTGCCTCATGCAGCAGCCTCCATGAACTCCTGGGCTTGTGGTGAAACGGTTGTTAAAAACTAGGCAAGAGCATCATGAAAATTTAAGCACTAACTGTAGACCCTATCTCCCATTGGGTGTATTTCTCCCAAACCACCCTATTTTTTTCTAGAATCAATTTTATAGAGACTTCATAACAATAATGTCAAATGAGGCAAAGTGTACAATCCATATTATTTGCTATAATCACAGAGCTTTGAGTTCTTCATTTCAAACATAATTAAAACATTTTCATTATTTCAATAATAAGAACAAACAAAAACCAGACACAAAAACTCACACATAAATGCCTTCCCTCACAGCCTTGCCATTTCCCCTGCTATACACAACAGCTATTACTGGCTATTCTTGCAGTAACATTTATTAGTTTTTTAAGCTATTTTATTGAGATATATTCCCATACCATGTGGTTTAGGCAAATCCTAAAATGATTTTTTTAAGCAGTTAATAAGACATTTAATATAAAATTGAAAAATATATAAGATATGAGATAAAAAGAAATTACAAATTTTAAAAGCCAATGTAAGAGATAATCCTGTAAGCCTGGAGCACAATGGGACCATCCTACTGTGGCCACCAGTTCCTGCCAGATCCCTTAGCTGCCGAGTGGATATGCTTGACCAGGGGCTGGGCAGACAGTAGTTCTGTCTACTAGCAGTGGAGCAGGAGGTTGCTGATGGGATGGCCCATGCTGGAGTGGGGTGGGGAACATGACACGTGGTGCTGAGCCTGGCTCAGAAAGTGTGACTTCTAAAGGATATCCCTGGATTTGGACAAGACATGAACAAACCACTGGGTGCCCAGTCTCCTGGTGTGTATGTTGGGGTAAGGGTTTCCTTTAGGCCCTGGATTTCTGGGGAGCTCCTGGCAGAACCATGGTCAACACTATTGACAGCCCACACACATAACTTTCCCTAAAATCACCCAAGAAACCAAATTTGGGGATGTGGCACAGAGCCATGCATGCATTAGGGCCGTGGGGACCTGGCATGAACCTCAGACAAAAAACCCTCCTGCAGGAAAATCGCTGGTGTCTCCACCCTGACCCCTCTCCTCTCATGGAAACAAGCTAGTGGCATTTTCCTGGCAGTGCTTTGACTTTTCAGTGGTGGCTGTTGCCTTACTTAGTTCCCAATGGTACTGGGTCCAAGATTTGCAGGAGCACAGACCATGTGACAATGTGCCAGAGTACATAGGAAAATGAATCTTCCAGTCTTGGCTATTTGTTAAAACATTCCATGAGGGAAAGGAAACTGGTACCTCAGGAATCTTTATGCCTTTCTACACCTCGTGGAAAGCACATGCTATAAAATCAATAATTACACACATGCTTTGTGGGAGACACAGAAAGAAAATAAAGAGAAAGTGGCAGAAGGAATATTCAAAGATATAATGACAGGAAATCTCTCAGATGTAGTGAAAGGCATGTATATTCACAATCAAGGAACAGAAAGAAACCCATACAGGATAAAGTCATAGAAAATCATGCCCAAACACACTGGAATCACACAGTAAAATGCTATGGGCAATGAGAGTGTTCTGACAACTTCAAGAGTAATGCAATGTGTTTTCTCTAAGTGAGTCCCAAGAAGATCAAGCAACAATTTTGCCACAGAAATCATGAAGACAAACATCAATAAGGCAAAAAGGCAAATTAAGATGCAATATTTCAAGGGTTCACAAAAATTGATTCACTTCTAATAATACTATATCTAGAGAGACAGGCTTTAGAAAATGAGGGGAAGATTAACACGGCATCCCCATATTAAAACAAACAAACAAACATACAAAAAATCCTGTGGGAGATTTCTACCACTTGTGTTGTCCTACAATTTTAAGCAAGTTCTTCAAACAGAAATGAAAGGACACTCAATGGTGGGTCAAATTACATAAAAATTTAAGAACTCTCATAAAGTCAATCATTTCACTAATTAAAAATAACAATAATAATATATTGGGTTTTGGTATGTAACTCCATATTTTAAAATGTCTAAAACTCAACTGCATAAAATGAAAGTTCACCCTGGGGATATACAATGTACAAAGACATAATATGTAACAATTACAACAAGAAGAGGGATTTCAGAAGGGAATAGGAACAGTGTATGTGTATATGGACTATAGTTAACCATATAACAATAAGATTCTTGGTTTATCAATTGTAAGAAAGTTACCATACTAATGGAAAATATTCATGGTAAGGGAAAACTTTGTGTGTGGGGGGAGTATACATAAACACTGTTCAGTCTACATGATTTTTCTGTAAACCCTAAGAGCTATAATTAAAAATTGCTGCCTAGGACAAAGAAAAACACTGTATACTGATAAATTGGCAATTAAAGACACAGTCATCGATTAAATATATATAGAGAAATGCTACAAATATATGAAGCAAAAGTTGAAAAATTAAAGGGTGTAATAGTGGTACATTACTAAGAGAATTCAATACACCACATTCAATAAAGGATTTAACCTTTTGATAGAATATCAATAAGGAAAGATAGGAATAGAAAAGGTTATGATAAGGCAAATAACTGGGGGATATATGGAAATTCTTTGTTTTCTGCAAGAATTTTTCAGGAAAACCACTGCTCTAATAATAACATAAATAAAATGAAAATAACTACTAAATTCAGGGTTAAATGTTTCACAAGAAACAAAAAATTTACAAAAATTGTCTCCTACACATGAGCTTGAAAACTGCCCAAGAACTTAAGATCAGTGAAAGGATTGGAGATATTAATAAATGTGGCTTATTTTAGGATTGTAAATCATTCTATGAACAAATATTTTCCAGTTGAACACTACTTGATACATATCTAATAATAAAAATGTATTACAAAAAGTATAGAGAGAGACAAAGAGTGTACGTCCAGGTTAGATGTCATATAATCCATGATAAGTAATACCCTGTAGAGGAAGAAAGATTTAAATGTTATTGCTAATTCTGACATCATTGAAATCAATGATGACATAATTCTGTTTTTTATATTACAGCCCCAACTATTGGACCAAATAATCTGTAAGAATGACATCAATTACTGGTTTAGTGATTTTATTTTTATTTATTGTGTATTCAGTTCTGGATTATTAAAATCTTATTTGGGAATTTTGCACATCTTATGGGAATGAATTACTGCAGATAACACTCGATCAACCCCTACTTTTCTGTTGGAAGGAAGCTCAAAATCTTTTTTAAACAGTACCCCCAAGAAAATATTATGGACTGAGATGGTCTATTTTAATTAATGACTATGCATTGAGAAAGTGCAAAAGTAAAATCATGTACCCATCCGGCAGTCCTGGGTCAATTAAAAACGGGTGTTTATTTTCTATGAAGAAACTTACAGAATCCCGATCATCACACTACTCTCCGTAGGCATCAAAGCAAGCAACCAAAAGCAAGTGGAGGAGTGGAAAGAGTGACAGAATAAGGAATATGGAGAAAAATGTCCAGAAGGACATGGCAGATCAATGTACAAGAGCATTAGAGCTTTTACTGCTCAATCTGAAGAATGGATTCCTGCTATTTTTAAATCTACCCAGAACAGGGCTAACATGGCTTTTATGCTAGGTCATAAGACTCTCAAGGAATTGCAAATAACTACAAGGTGACAGAGGTGGCCTCAGAAGAGAGGTGAATTAAACTAGCGTTCAATCCTAACTAGATTACTAAGAAAACTCCATTGTTTGCAAAAGGTCAGCCTTAGATCTCAGTCAGCCAAGGTTCGAAGAAGAAATGACCACAAAAATGAGAAACATATACACCACAATGACGAGGCAGTCTAACCAATCCCACATGACACCAAATAAATCCATACTTACCCAGGGATGCAAATCCTATTCAAGGCATGCTAAATTAGCCTGCAGGTCCTTGTTTCCATATGGTTCCTGGAAGAGGCGGCTAAAATTGGTAGGAGCAGGCTCTACATGGTCTATGCAAGTACAGGAAATGTGAACGCCTGGAGGTGCTGTTTGTCTGGTGTTGTGATTTGGCTTGCCCCTCCTCCAGTCTGGGCATCCCCTGAGGGTGTACCTTGAATATATCCATTGCCCATTGTTCTGGGGTGGAGGGGTCAGGGAGGCAGATGGGAGGAAATATTTGCAATAGAATTCTCCTAAATTTAGGACCAGGCTGAATAGAACACACAAGAATGAATTAAAAAAGGATCTATTCCTAGTAACAGGGTCATGAATCCTTAATTTGGCTAAGAGGTAGTTGTGCAAGTATAGATGTATTAGGAAGAAATGAGGTGTCAAATCAATGATTAAGGGGGAAAAGCAGTAAACACATGAGAAACTGTGAAACACATGCAACAGCCACACCATGCATTCCATGTTGATAATAGAAAACAATGGAAAATGTGTGCCAAATATACACTCTGGGGTGAGCTTAGTGGTCATAGTCTTATGATAATATCTCATAATCTGTAGCAAAGTTCCATCATGGTGTGGTGTTTTGATGGAAGGCTGTTGTATGTGAAGTCTTACAATATGCATAATTCTTTTTTCTAAGTTTACCTTCTATAATAAAAATATACTTTGAAATATAATAACAGTCTGGGTCAGAGAAAATAACATTGAATGGATGATATGAACTCTACTCAGGAAAAGCTGTTGATGATATTTTTTCATGCCCATATTTGGTGCCTTTCAAATAGAAAAACCATTTACAAAATGCCTGGCTGTTGGAAAAGATGCTGAGAGCCAGAGCATAAAAGGTTAAGCATTTAAAAAGCATTCTTGCTGGCAAAGAAACATTAGTAAATGTCTCCAAGGACACTGCATACTGCAAACATCAGTGGGAGGAGGCATAGTGGAATGAACCCACCACTAAGATGTTTTGTCTGAATTCCCAAGAAAGATTGTCTGGGAACACAGAAACAGGCAGCGTCCTTATGTGTCAAGCTAAGGAACTAGTGAAGGACGCCCTACATTTGTTATCAGCTTTGTAGTATAAAAAGCAGCTTCAGCCTCAATAAACTTGCCTGCTTTCCACATGGAGTGAGGTCCCCTGATCCCAATCTTTCTCTGGATCATTCTCGGCATCGTCTACCTGCACGTTGAATTACAACACCTGGCAAATCACAAACATTGTAAATTACTCTTAAATATCGAATACCCTTTGAATATAAATTTTTTCCTAAAAATGAGTACACTACTCTAAAGATAAGTGCCCAGTACATGAAAATGTAAGGCATTTATTTAGCTCCTCTGAAAAGTACAGTCTTGAAACATGAGAAGGCCTCCAGGATTTCATTCACTGGTGAAGGTAGTTGGTCCAAAAATTTCTGTACACTTTTAAAAAATTAATGGCAAAATGGTAACCACACTTACTGGGAGATTAGTAATGAGCTAAATCCAAATGTTTTTCTCTGATTTTTCATCTTTGATACACCCACTCTTGACTAATGTAGAGGGGATCTTGTTGAATTAGTTTATAAATCTCTCCTCTAATGATATCAAACCCTAGTTTTATTTCAAAGAAATCATCTCTGATTAGTCACATAATTCTTTTTTATTTTCTCCTATTTAGAGGGATTCTGAGAGTTACCCATATGTAAATAACTGCTTTTAGTTCACATTCTACTTCTTAGAAATCATTTGAAGTAAAATGAAATTTATTCTTACAGAAAAAACCAAGGTTGGCAACTCACAGAAATCTCCCTCACAACAAAGCAATGCACATTCCACAACCTCCAACTCTATTCCAATGGCATCCAGATGACCCTACCCACCACCAGGTGGGAAAAAATATCTATAGGCTCAACAAGGACACAAAACCCAATTCAACTATTCCCCAGATGTCAGGCAGAGTGACTCATATGGGTCAAGAGAAGCATGGTCCAATTTGAGGGTGTAGTCGTCCATCTCGATGCACCCATGAGCACATCCTCTGAATTTGAAGAGCAAAAATGGAAGATCTGAATAGAGAAATAGACAAATACAAGAATTTCATGTGTGACTATCCACTCCCTCTGTTTGGAAAAATATTTCTTATTGAAGTATACAATTCATACCTGAATGTACAGTAAAAATTATGTGTATAGTGAATGCTGGGACTTTCAAATAAACATCTGTAGCCTTGTACAGGTGCCTCACACAGCAGCCTCCAACAGCTCCTGGGTGTATGGTGAAAGGGTTGTTAAAAACCAGGGAAGATCAACGTGAAAATTTAACAACTTATACCCTATCTTCCATCTGGTATATTTCCCCCAAACCACCCTATTTTTTTCTACAAATAAATTTTATAAAGAATAATATAGAAGTCAACTGACACAAACTGTACAATCCATGGTGTTTGCTGTAATCAAAGAGCTTTGTGTTCATCAATTCAATTGTTGTTAAAGCATTTTCATTATTTCCATGTATATAAAAATTATTTCCAGTATATAAAAATATACTTTGAAATATAATAACAGTCTGGGTTAGAGAAAATAACATTGAATGGATAATATGGACTCTACTCAGGAAAAAGAACCAAAAAAAAAAAAAAAAAACCAGACACAAAAAGTCACAAATAAACGCCTCCCCTCAAAATCTTGCCATTTACCCTGTTATACACAGCAGCTATTTCTAGTTATTTTTGCAGTACTATTTATTAGTTTTGAAGCCATTTTATTGATGTATTTTCCCATGCCATGTGGTCTAGCCAAACCCTAAAATCAATGTTGTTTTTTTTTAGTGCTGTTAATAAGACTTTTAACATAAAATTGAAAAATAAAAGGGAAAAAAGTTAGAAAGAAATTACAAATTTTAAAAGAGAGTGTAAGGGATCATCCGGTAAGCCTGGAGTACCATGGGACTATCCCAGTTTCGCAGCTGGTTTCCACTGGGTCCCTTGGTCGGTGAGAGGTTCTGCTTGACCAGGGGCTAGGTACCTGGTGGCTCTGCCTGGCAGCGGATGGCTCATGCTCGAGAGGTGGGAAACATGGTGAATGCCTGTGAGACTGGCTGTGAGGACGTGACTTCTAAAGGACATTCTTGGGGGTGGACCAAGTGCAAACACAGCACTGGGTGCCCATACTCCTCATGTGTATTTTGGGGTGAGGGCTACCTTTAGCCCCCTGTGTTCCTGTGGAGCTCCTGCAGAACCATGGTAAAAATTATTGACAGCACCCACACCTTCCCTTCCCTAAAATCACCCAAGAAACCAACTTTGGGGCTGTGCCACAGAGACCTGAATGCATTAGTGCCATGGGGAGCCAGTGTGAACCTTTGATAACAAAACCTTCCTTCAGGGACATTGCTGATGTCTCCACCCTGACTCCACTACTCTTGAGGAACCAAGCGGGTGCCATTTCTCAGGCAGGGCTGTGATATTTTAGTGGCATCTGTTGCCTTTCTATGCTCCTTATACTTCTCTATCCGAGACTTGCAGGAGCACAGACCACTGCAGGACATTGAATCAGCCAGTCTTTCCTAGTTGTTAAAACATTCCATGGGGAAATGGAAACTGGAACCTCAAGAATCTGTATGCTCTTCTACAAATGGGTGAAAGGACATTTGGCAATAAAATCAAGAATTATGCACATGCTTTGTGAGATACACAGAAAGAAAATAAAGAGAAAGTGGCAGAAGGAATATTCAAAGATATAATGGCAGGAAACATCTCCGATGTAATGAAAGGCACATGTATGCACAATGAATGAACAGTAAGAACCCCATGCAGTATAAAGTCATAGAATATCATGCCCAGACACACAGGAATCACACAGGAATCACACAGTAAAATGCCATGGGTAAGGAGAGGGTCTGAAAGCTGCAAGAGCAAAGCAACCTGTTTCCTCTGAGTACCAATAAGTGCAAGCAACAATTTTACCACAGAAATCATGAAGAAAAACTTCAACAAGACAAAAAGTCAAATTAACATGCAATAGTTCAAGGGTGCACAGAAAATGAGTCATTTCTAATAATATTATATCTAGTGAGACAGGCTTTTGAAAATGAGGGGAAGATTAATACAGCATCCCCATATTAAAACAAACAAACATACAAAAAATCCTATGGGAGATTTCCACCACTTGTGCTGTGCTACAATTTTAAGCAAGTTCTTCAGACAGAAATGAAAGGACACTCAATGGTGGGTCAAATTACATAAAAATTCATGAACTCTCATAAAGTCAATCATTACACCAATTAAAAATAACAATAATAATGTATTGGGTTTTGGTATGTAACTCCATATTTTAAAATTTCTAAAATTCAATTGCATAAAATTAAAGATCACCTATGGTTGGGCATATAAAATGTATGGACACATAATATGCAACAATTACAACAAGAAGTGGGGTTTCAGAAGGGAATAGGAAGAGTATACATGTATATGGATGACAGTTAACCCTATAATAATAAGAATGTACATTTATCAATTGTAACAAAGTTACCACTCTTATGGAAAATATTCATGATAAGAGAATCTATGCATGTGGGCGGAAGGATACGGGAACACTTCATTTTACATGATTTTTCTGTAACCCATAACAGGTATACTTAAAAAAAGCACTGCTGCTTAGGAGAAAGAAAATCACTCTACACTGATAAATTATTCAAAGACAAAGTCAGCAATTAAACATATATATATATATGAGCAATTTTATATATATATATAGCAAAGCTCCAAAATATAAGAAGCAAAAGTTGAAAAACTGGAGGGAGAAATAGATAGTGGTGGATTACTATTTGGAGAATTCAATACACCACATTCAATAAAGGATTGACCCTTTTGACAAAATATCAATAAGGAAAGAGAGCAATATAAAATGGTAAAGGATAAAGAAAATAAGTTGGGGATATACAGAAATTCACTATTTTCTCCAGGAATTTTTCAGTAAACCACTGCTCTAATAATAACATAAATAAAATGAAAATAACTGCTAAACTCAGGGTGAAATTCATTTGAAGAGCAACATAAACTTTAGAAAAATTGTCTCCTACACATGAGCTTGAGAACTACCCATGAACTTACCAATCAGTCAGAGAGGAAGGGAGATATTAATAAATGTGGTTTATTTTAAGAATGTAAATCATTCTGTGGACAAATATTTTCCAGTTGAACACTTCTTGATGATACATACCTAATAGAATAAAAATGTATTACAAAAAATAGAGAGAGAGACAGAGAGTGTAAGGTCAGGTTAGATGTCATATAATCCATGATAAGTAATACCTGTAAGGGAGAAAGATTTAAATGTTACTACTAAATCTGACATCATTGAAATCAATGATGACATAATTCTGTTTTGTGTATTACAGCCCTAAATATTGGACCCAATAATCTGTAAGAATGACATCAATTACTGGTTTAGTGACTTAATTTTCATTTACAGCATATTCAGTTCTGGATTATGAAAATCTTATTTAAGAATTCTGCACATCTTATGGGAATGAATTAATGCAGATAACACTCAATCAACCCCTACTTTTCTGCAGGAAGAAAGCTCAACATTTTTTTTCAACAGTACCCCTGAGAAAATATTATGAAACCAGATGGTCTATTTTAAATAATGACTATGCATGAGAAAGTGCAAAAGTAAAATGATGTATCTATCCTGGGTCAATTAAAAACAGGTGTTTATTTTCTATGAAGCAATTTACAGAACCATGTTCATCACACCACTCTTTCCATAGGCATCAGAGCAAGCAACCTTGAAGCAAGTGGGGGAGTGGAGAGAGTGACAGAATGAGAAGGAGCATTGAGAGAAATGTCCAGAAGGACATGGCAGATCATGTACAAGGGAATTAGAGCCTTCACTGATCAATCTGAAGAATGGATTCCTGCTGTTTTTAAGTCTACCCAGAACTGGGTTACCACGGCTCTTATGCTAGGTCATAATCACTATCAAGGAATTGCAAATAATGACAAGGTGTAAAAGGTGGCCTCAGAAGAGAGGTGAATTAGACTATTATTTAATCCTAAGGAGATATCTTGGAAAATACCCTGGTTTGCAAAAGGCCCCCTCAGATCACAGTCAGCCAAGGTTTGAAGAAGAAATGAACACAAAAACGAGAATAATTTACATCACAATGAGGAAGCAGTCTAACCAATCCCACGTGATACCAGATAAATCCATACTTACCCAGGGATGCAAATCCTGTTCGAGGAATGCTAAATTAGCCTGCAGGTCCCTGTTTCCAAAACGGGTCCCAGAAGAGGCGGTTGAAACTGGTAGGAGCAGGCTCCACGTGGTCTACCTGGGGGTCCGGGGAAATGCGACCCCCAGGTGGTGCAAGTTGTCCGGCATTTTGATTTTGCTTGCACCTCTTCCACCGAGGGGATCCCTTTAGGGTGTGGCTTGAACATATCCACTTCCTATTGTTTTGGGGTGGACAGGGAGGGAGGCAGGTAGGAGGGAATCTTTGGAATAGAATTCTCCTAAATTGATGACCAGGCTGAACTGATCAAACAAGTGTGAATTCAAAAAGTATCTCTTCCTAGTAACAGGGTCACGAATCCATAATTCTGTTTAGAGGTAGTTGTCCAAATACAGATGAATTAGCAAGAAATGAGGAGTCAAATTGATGATTAAGGGGGAAAAGTAGTAAACACACGAGAAGCCACAAAACGCACACAATAGCGATACCAAGCTTTCCATGTTGATAATAGGAGACAATGGAAAATGTGTGCCAAGTATACACTGTATACCAAGTTTAGTGGTCATAGTCTGATAATATCTCATAATCTGTAACAAAGTTCCATCACGGTGTGGTGTGTTGACGGAAGGCTGTTGTATGTGGAGTCTTACAATATGCATGATTTTTTTTCTAAGTTAACCTTCTATAAGAAAAATATACTTTGAAAAATAATAATAGTCTGGGTTAGAGAAAATGACATTAAATGTATCATATGGACTTGACTCAGGAAAAAGCTGTTGATGATATTTTTGGTGCCCATATATGGTGCCTTTCAAATAAAAAAAACATTTTCAAAATGCCTGGCAAATCACAAACATTGTAAATGACTGTTAAATATCTAATGTCATTTGAATATAAATTTTTTTCCTAAGAATGTGTGCACTACTCAAAAGATAAGTATCCACTAAATGAAAATGTAAGGCATTTATTTAGCTCCTCTGAAAAGTACAGTTCTGAAACATGAGAAGGCCTCCAGGATTTCATTCACTGGTGAAGGCAGGTGGTCCAAAAATTTCTGTACACTTTTTAAAAATTAATGAAAAAATGGTAACCACACTTACTGGGAGAATCTTGACAAGCTAGATCCAAATGTTCCTCTCTGATTTTTAATCTTTGAATACACCCAGTTTTGATTAATTTAGAAGAGATCTTTGTGAATTGATTTATGAATCTCTCCTCTAATGATAGCAAGCCCTAGTTTTTCTTTCACAGAAAGCATCTCTGATTAGTCTCATAATTCTTTGTGATTTTCTCCTGTATAGAGGGATTCTGAGGCAGTTGCCCATATGTAAATAACTGCTGTTAGGTCACACTCTACTTCTTTGAAATCATTTGAAGTAAAATGAATTTTATTATTACAGCAAAAACCAAGGCTGGCAGCTCAAAGAAAATCACCCTCAGAATAAAATGATACACAGTCCACAACCCCCAACTCTGTGCCAATGGCATCCAGATGACCCTACCCACCATCAGAAGGGAAAAAACATCTCTAAGCTGAACAAGGACACAAACCCAATTCAGCTATTCCCCAAATGTCAGGCAGAGTGACTCACAAGGGTCAAGAGATGCATGGTCCATTCTGAGAGTACAGCTGTCGATCTCGATGCACCCATGAGCACATCCTCCAAATTTGAAGAGCAAAAGATGTAGGACCTGATCTGAATAAAAAATAGGCAAATACAAGACTTTCATGGGTGACTATCAACTCCCTCTGTTTGGAAAAGTATTTTTGATTGAATTGTGCAATTTATACCTGAATGTACAGCAAAATTATGTGTATAGTGAATGCTGGGACTTTCCAAAAAAACATGTAACATCATACAGGTGCCCCATGCAGCAGCCTCCAACAACTCCTGGTTTTGTGGTGAAATGGTTATTAAAAACTAGGCAAGAACACCATGAAGACTTAGCCACTGCCTTATACCCTATCTCCCATCAAGTGTATTTCCCCTAAACCACCCTATTTTTTTTTCTACAAATCAATTTTATACAGACTTAATAATATCGAAGTCAACTGAGGAAAAGTATACAATCCATGTTATTTGCTGTAATCAAAGAGCTTTGTGTTAATCAATTCAATCATTATTAAAGCATTTTCATTATTTCAATAAAAGAAACAACAAAAACCAGACACAAAAGCTGACACATAAACGCCTCCCCTCACAATCTTGCCATTTACCCTGCTATACATAGCAGCTATTTCTGGCTATTCTTGCAGTAATATTTATTAGTTTTGAAGCCATTTTATTAAGATATTTTCCCATGTCATGTGGTCTAGCCAAACCCTAAATTACAAATTTTAAAAGAGTGTAAGGGATCATCTGGTAAGCCTGGGGCACCATGGGACTGTCCTACTATGGCTGCCAGTTTCCACTGTGTCCATTGGCTGGTGAGAGTCTCTGCTTGACCTGAGGTTAAGGGATTGGTGGCTCTCCCAGGTGGCAGATGACTTATGCCAGGGTGGGGTGGGGAACACGGTGGTTGCCTGTGAGGCTGGCTCAGAAGCCAGGATTTCTAAAGGACATCCTTGGGGGTGGACCAGGTACAAACACAGCACTGGGTGTCCAGACACCTGCTGTGTATTTTTGGGTGGGGGCTACCTTTAGCCCCCTGGGTTGCTGTGGAGCTCATGGCAGAACGATGATCAACACTATTGACAGTGCCCACACATCCCCTTCCCTAAAATCACCTGAGAAACCAACTTTGGGGCTGTGCCACAGAGACCTGCCTGCATTAGGGCCATGGGGACATGGCATGAAGCTTAGACAAAAAAATCTTCTTGCAGGGGCATCACTGGTGTCTCCACCCTTACCCCACTCCTCTCGTGGAACCAACTGGGTTCCATTTCTCAGGCAGTGCTACCACTTTTCAGTGGCAACAGTTGCCTTACTATGCTCCCTATGCTACCGGGTCCTAAACTTGCAGGAGCACAGACCATTGCAGGAAAATGGATCTGCCAGTCTTTCCTAGTTGTTAAAACATTCCATGGGGAAATGGAAACTGGAACCTCAGTAAATTGTATGCCCTTCTACACCTGATGGAAAGGACATATGTCATAAAATCAATAATTACACACATGCTTTGTGGGATAGACAGAAAGAAAATAAAGAGAAAGTGGCAGAAGGAATATTCAAAGATATAATAGCAGGAAACATCTCAGATGTAATGAAATGCATGTGTATGCACAATTAAGGAACAGTAAGGACCTCATATGGGATAAAGTCATAGATCCATGCCCAGACACACAGGAATTGCACAATAAAATGCCATGGGGAAAGAGAGAGTTCTGAAAGCTGCAAGAGTAGAGCAACATGTTTCCTGCAAGTGAGTCCCAATAATTTGAAGTGACAATTTCACCACAGAAATCATGAAGAAAAACATCAAAAAGGCCAAAAGAAAATTAAGAGGCAATAGCTCAAGGGTTCACAGAAAATGAGTCACTTCTAATAATACTATGTCTAATGAGACATGTTTTTGAAAATAAGGGGACGATTAATATGGCATCCCCATATTAAAACAAAAAACAAAGAAAAAATCCTGTGGGAGTTTTCCACCACTTGTGCTGCCCTACAAACAATGTTAAGCCAGTTCTTCAGATAGAAATGAAAGGACACTCAACAGTGGGTCAAATTAAATAAAAACTTAAGAACTCTCAGACTCCATCATTTCTCTAATTAAAAATAAAAGTAATAATGTATTGGGTTTTGGTATGTAACTCCAAATTTTAAAATTTCTAAAATTCAAGTGCATAAAAGTAAAGATCACATATAGTTGGGCATATAAAATGTATGAACACATAATATGTAAAAATTAAAACAAGAAGAGGGGTTTCAGAAGGGAATAGGAAGGGTATACTTGTATATGGACTACAGTTAATACTGTAATAATAAGAATATAGGTTTATCAATGGTAACAAAGTTAACATACTAAAGGAAAATATTCATGATAAGGGAATCTATGCATGCTGAGGGGAGTATAAGAGAACACTGTTCATTCCACATGATTTTTCTATAACCCATAACAGGTATAATTAAAAATAAAGCTGCTGCCTAAGAGAAAGAAAAACACTATATACTGATAAATTGTTCTTACGCAAAGTCAGCAATTAACTACATATATGAACAGATATGTATATATATATATAAAAGCTCCAAAATATATGAAGCAAAAGTTTAAATATTGAAGGAAGAAATAAGAAGTGGTGCATTACTCATAGGATAATTCAGTAAACCACATTCAATAAAGGATTGACCCTTTTGACAAAATATCAATAAGGAAAAAGAGCAATATAAAAGGTAAATTAAACAATAAGGAAAATAAGTGGGGGATATACAGAAATTCTCAATTGTCAGCAAGAATTTTTCAGTAAACCACTTCTCTAATTAATAATAACATAAATAAAATGAGAATACCTACTGAATTCAGGGTGAAATTCATTTCAAGAGCAACATAAACTTCAGAAAAATTGTCTCCTACACGTGAGCTTGAGAAACACCCAAAACTTACCAATCAGTCTGAGAGGATGGGAAATATTAATAAATGTGGTTTATTTTAGGATTGTAAATCATTCTGTGAACAAATATTTTCCAGTTGGTACTACTTGATGATACATACCTAAAAGAATAAAAAGTATCACACACACACACACACACAAAATAGACAGGGAGTATAAGGCCAGGTTCGATGTCATATAATCCATGGTAAGTAATATCCTGTAAAGGAAGAAACATTTATGTTAGTAATAATTCTGACATCATTAAAATCAATGATGACATAATTCTGTTTTGTATATTACAACCCTACTGTTGGACCCAATAACCTGTAAGAATGGCATCAATTACTAGTTTAGTGATTTTATTTTCATTTATGACATCATTAGTTCTGGATTATCAAATTCCTATTTGGGTATTCTTCATATCTTGTTGGAATGAATTACTGCAGATCACAATAGGCCAACTCATACTTTTATGGGGGCACAAAACTCAAAATCTTTTTCATCATTCCTCCTTGAAATCATTTTTGACTCAGACAGACTATTTAATTAATGAGTATGCATTAGTTATCCATAAAGGAAAATGATGTACCAAAAATATGTCTCTTCTGCAGTCCTTAGTCAGTTAAAAACAGGTTTTTATTTTCTATTCTGATACAGAATCCTGATCATCACACAACTCTTTCAATAGGCATCAGAGCAAGCAACCAAAGAGAGGGGTGGAGTGAAGGGAGAGAGAGAGAAGGAAAATGAAGAAAAATATCCAGAAGGACATTGCAGACCATGTACAAGGTCATTAAGACCTTCTTTGCTCAATGAGAAGAATGGATTACTGCTGTTTTTAAATCTGCCCAGAACATGGGTAGCATGGCCCTTATGCTAGGTCAAAATCACTCTCAAGAAATTTCAAATAACTACAACCAGTCAGAGGCAGACTCAGAAGAGATGAGAATTATATTAGTATCCAATCCTAATGAGATTACTAGGAAAACCCCCTTGTTTGCAAAAGGTCCTCCTCAGATGTATTCTACCTAGTGTCAAAGAAGAAATGACTTCAAAAATGAGAAAATATTTACATCTCACTGAGGAGTCAATCTATCTAAATCCATATGACAGTACATATATCCTTCCTTACCCAGAATGGAAAACCTGTTCAAGGAATACTAAATTAGCCTGCATGCCCTTGGTTCCAAAATGGCTCCTGGTGGAGGAGACTGAAAGGGTAGGAGCAGGCTATACCATGGCTTTGGGTCTAAGGAAATACAATGCCTGGTGGCACATGACAACAGGCATGGTCATTCCACTTGCCCCTCATCAACCATGGATATCCCCAGTGGGCATGGCCTGGACATATAACTGTACATTATTTTATGGCCAGGGTGAAGGGGGGCATGTGGGAGGGAATCTTTGGAATAGAATTTTCCTAAATTGATTACCAAGCTGAATAGAACACACAGGAAAGAAAAAAATCTCATCTTGCAAACAGGGTCAGGAAGCTCTAATTCTGTTTTGAGGCATTGGTCCAAATATAGATGTGTTATGAATAAACCAGGAGTCAAATTGATGATAATGGGTGAAAGGACTAAACACATTAGAAGCAATGAAAAATGGGGCATCTCCACACCCAGCATGACATGTTGATAATGGGAGAAGATGAAGAGTGTGTGCCAAATATACACTATGGACCATGCTTAGTGGTCATAGTCTGATGATATTATCTCACAATCTGTAAGAAAGCTTCAATCATGTTGTGATGAGTTGATGGAAGTCAGTTGCATGTGGAGACTTCCCATGTGCCTGATTTTTTTCTAAGTTCACATTCTATATTAAATATATACTTTAAAAAATAATAATAGTGTGGGTTGGAGGAAATTACATTAAATGTATGATATGGACTCTAATCAGTAATAAGATTTTGATGATTTTTTTTCATCCACATATTTGGTACCTTTCAAATAGAAAAACAATTTTTAAATACCTGGCCTAATGCAAACTTTCAAAATGACTCTTAATATCTAATATCATTTTAATATAAAGTTTTTTCATAGAATTACTCAAAGATAAATACACAGTACTTTAAAATGTAAGCTATTAGATAGCTACTTTGAAAATTACAATAGTAGGAAGAGGGCACAGCAGTCCCTGGGTCTGAATCAGTCCAGGATCCCTGTGAACAATAGATGATGGTATCCACCAAGAAGCACTTGAGCTTATTTGTGGTAGTTCCACACTCAAATGTGTCCCAGTGGATTCCCCAGTTCTTTACTGAAAGGTGAGGAAAACCCCAGTTTTCCAGTCTATCAAGAAAATATGCCATTTTGTTTCTAACCCCACGACTGACACATTTTCAAGAAATCAATTATCCCAGGTACAGAAATTGAATGTCTATTGTGAACACTGAATTTTGGCTTCCAGGGTTGCCCTTTGACTTGAACCTTATGCCTCCAGCTAGAAATGTGCTGCTTGCATTGAATTTCTGAGTTCAAGTGGGCAAGGCAGATTTCACCATGAGATGTCTGGTCCTGGCCCCTGATGGCCATTCTGCATCATTAATCTTGATCCACATCTACAATAGGACTTCACTGGACCAACCCCTCATGTGACTGAGCTTCAACTGTGGTCTTGTGTTTGAATCCTTTGTTGTGTGCCTTTAACCCTGAGGGCAATTTCACAGGCAATTTGAAAGTGAAAGAGGAAAATATTTGGGTGTGGGAGACTGGAGATGGTATGCTTTTTCTTCTGATTCACAGACAGCACCAGGAGCACCACTTGGGCTCTTGGAGGGGGAATTGAATTCTCCCAGTGGTGCCACAGGTGTTATGTCAGATTTGAAGAGAAGCAATCTACTTTCTCAGCTTGATGGCTGAATATTGGTGCTGATGGTTTGAACTTCCATTGAAAGTTTTTCTTGATTCAAGTCTTGGGGATGAGATTTTCTGAACAGGATGACCATGCCCCTGGCCCATCCCACCCCCACTGCATGCCCAGGGTCTTGAGGTGTTTGGAAGCTCATCCCTGGACAGTGATTGGTTTCACTTTTGCAAGCAGCCCATCCTTTTTTAGTAGCAGATAAGACAATATTTCTTTGTGTAAACAAAAATATAGTAGACAAGCATATATAGAATTTCAGTTGCAAAGCAGAGAAATACAAATATATAAATTATGGCAGTTTTAAAAGAAAAGTGTAATAGCCAAATGATGTCCAAGTTAGTTTTGGAAGCAAATTCTTGTTTTATCACAGCAGTTCCAGTCTCTTTTCCTAAATATCTTAGCACAATTCTGTAAACTAAATGTTTAACACCAAAGAGATATAAGTTCAATGATCATACTATATGGTCTTTAGATTTAAAGCAGCAAGGTCAATTCCTACCCAAAGACACACAAAAGGAAATATAGGCATGGCCTTTAACAGAAGTCACTAGAGAACACTTTTTCAACTCCCTCCTCTTGGAGGGAGTCGGATGGAAAGGAACAATCTAGGTATGAAGGAATCAAGAAATATCACATTCACTATAATTTATTTGGCTTTATGTGCAGTTGAGGGAAGTTCAACTAACACCTTTTGGGGGAAGGTGTGTTGAGAAAGAGGCATAGGACAGTATTCATTTCCATGATTGATTTTGTTTCACTTTGGTAATTTTACAACTGTGGGATAATTGAATACACTACAACACATTAGTAATTTGACTCTTAAGAAAATACGTATTAAAACTAGGAGTTTAAAAAAAGACTCAAAAAGACTCAAGGTAACCATGGACAGAAGTTGCTTAATAATTTAGAGGTTTCTAGAAAGGCAATTATGAAAGGATGAAGAGAAATGAAAATCCTGAAATGCATGGCAGACTCTTGTTACTCTGAACACAACATTATAGGCCCCCTCCCATTCAAGATACTGTTATACATTGTGCTTTCCAAGTGGCCACTGTTCAGACAGAGACCTTATTATCCTGATCAATGTCCCTCCACCCACTCCCATAAAACTTGACTTGCCAAGAATAACTTGTGGAGGGTTTTATCTCAGTGATTTCAGCCACCAATTTCCTCAAATATTCCTTTCCACCGGCCTGAAGTTAGAAATGCAATGAAACACTGAAATGAAAACCAATTCTCCTGGTGTTACAGACACATTGGAAGAAAAGATATTTAAAAAATAATTTGTAGAGGACTTGATTTCATAAGTCCTTACAAACATTCAAATATCTTACTGTAGCATAAAATATGATCCCTCAGTACACTAACTGAAATAAAAAGTCAGAATAAATAACACTACAACAACTTTATACTTTGACCTTTTATGTCTTCATGTACATGTGACCCAGTTTCAAGGTCACTAAACTTAACCTCCTGACAATAAACCAAACAAATAATTTATTCTTCAAAAAAGCTGACTTCATTTTGTGTATATACTTTTTGTATTGCATCTTACAACGGTAATAACAAAAACCTATTTCTTCCAAAAAACCATAACACTATTAAGTATGATAAACATGAACACACACAAATACATTCAAACAAATGGCTTAAGAGGAAAACTAGCAAACATTCCCTCAAGAGTGGAAACACCAAGGTAAAAGATATAGAAAGAAGAAGGAAAGCACATTTAAATCATTTCCAGTGGCAAAGTGTATGGTAAAATGAAAAAAACAGGAAATGTTAACATCTGTTAAGATGCCAACAGTTAAATAGATTTTATTTTGACATGAATTTGATATTTTTAAAATGAACCTTAAATGCATATAAAGATCTGCCTGTCATTGACCTGAATCCAGAACTAAGGGTCAGCTTCATTGCTCAAAAAGGAAATCAAAGAAAAACACAGTCATCCATGGCCCTCTACCCAATCTCTGAGCATCATGCTGTATTCTGAGTGCCACTGCTACCACCCCAGAACTTGAAACCAGCCCAAGCTGCAGAGTCAGACAGGCCAGAGACTGGAAGTGTCTGTTGTGTGGTGCCCAAGCCTTCCCAAAAGGTATTCTTCAAGTCCACCCTGCCCACCCA
>JAQZBX010018199.1:0-20441 GCA_029593785.1 Cabassous unicinctus | reverse complement strand
GACCATGGCGAGGGCTGGTTAGGGACTTTAGCACACATCTCAACAACCCTCATGTTATACACTTCAGGAAACTGAGGCCCGGGTGGAGGGGGAGGAGTGGCACTCCAGGTCACACAGAGAATCAGAGGCAGGGCCAGGACGAAGGCTTCCAGACTCCCCCAGGCAGGATCCACCCCCTGCACTCCATTGCAGCTCAGAGACAGATGGGGGCAAGCTCACACCAGGGACTTCCTCATAGGACTCCCAGACACAACTCACGTTGACACACATAGGCACTCGGCGATCTGGTGGCGCATAAAATCTCTTACACAATTCATACCGGAAGCCTTTGGCCACAGGGAGCTGGCCACCCCCAAGCCCACCACCACCCAGGGGAGAAAATTCATTGGTATGCAGAAAGCCCTAAGTTAGCAGCCAGAAAACACAGTCCTGCCGCAGAGTGCTGTGTGACTTCTGTGCCAGTCGCTTTACCTCTCTGAGCCCCCAGTCTGTCTTCTATAAAAACAAGAGGGGTAGACTACACAGTTTCTGAGGCCCCTTCTGACTCCAGTCTTACGAGTAGAGGGTAAGTGCCTTCGTAAGAGCCAGGTGGGCTTCAGTGGTGGGACAGGTCGAGATTCAGGGGGCCATGTCACACCCTTTAGGCAGTCACCCCACACCTATTAGAGGCCTGCCTGGGCCTGGCCTTGGGGCTCACTGAGCTGGCCAAGAGGGAAGACTGAAGGAAGAGAGGGCAGAAGTGGTTCGTTCAACTGCTACAACTCCCCAGACAGGCTGGGCTCTGGTCTGGCTCCCCAACTCAGAACATCCCACCTACTGGATGGAGCCTTGAGAGGAAGCAACAGGCAGGAAGAGAGATACAATATGACATGCAAACATAAACCCAGTGGGGAAACGTGCATGCACCCACACACACGCAGGCCCCCGGTGCACCAATGGTGTTCAGTAAACACTCACTCACACTCTGTCTCCTCCTACCTCCAACCCCATTTTGTGTTATTTGCTCATTCATTCTTAGGGGAGGTAGCCATACTCCAAAAACAAACACTGTCATTTATCATATCTTATACCACCCACAACACACACACACAAATGCACACACAGGCTGAATGCAAACATCAATACCCACACCGTGATCAAATGCATATTGCTAGACATAAACACCCCCCACCACCATCCTGTACTTTTCCAGTGGCTAAAGACCACACTGAACATATATGTACCCCATTTCCTAAACCTACACAAACCATCCTTTGTACGCCCACATGTTTAAAAGACACGCCTCTACATAACACAGAGCTTCTTTTACCAGACAGCTGCATCCCAAAAAAGCCATGTATAGAATGTTTTTCTTAAACTGAATCGCACTGCATTTACGGGGGGAGCTGGCTAGGTAAAGGAGCTCTAGGGAAGATCTGTGAAGTGAGCACCCATGTGTGGTGTGCAAAGGCCCCCATCAGGCAGCACAATCATCTCTCCAGCACCTATGCAAACAAAGAGGCATGGTGATGTTTAGATAATCCATGGCAGATAGTTCAAAAATCATTTCCACCTGCCAGAGACATGCATCGTGCTATGCTCAGGAAGGTGACACGGCCAAAGTTGCTCTGCCCCCTGCGTGAATCCTCCCTCCCCTGGCTTCTGAGAAACAACACCTGGAGATTCATTTTCCTCTTTTCCTCTGCTGCCCTTTGTTTTCTGCTGATCCACCCAAAGCCATCACTCACCATACAGGACCCCCAGGCTTGCCCCTGCCTCTGTACTCCTCTCTCCTATCCACTCTCCTTGGTCACCACTCACTTTGTGGCTTAGGGACTTCCAAACCTGAATTTGCAGCCAGACGTCTTCCTTAAGGAAGAGTCCTGCATCCCCGTCTGCTCAGCAACTACTCGACAGTTCTGACACCTAAACTCCACAACTCCACCTCTGAATCCATGCTCCCCATCCCCACCCCCACCACAGAGGAGCCCATTTTCCTGTAGTTGGCAAAGGCACTGCTTTCAACAAACACTTATGCAGCACCCACTACATAGCCCTCCCTCTGCCAGGCTCCAGAGACTGATGAAATCAAGTACTGGCACCATACTGACTATCTACTTGCACCATCGCGGTCCCGCCTCTCAGAGACCCAGAGAGAAAGACAGGAGGGACTGTATCTCTTCTTTATACAGAAGAGGAGACTGACCCAGGAGCACAAAATCACCTTTGCCTTTTTCCACTGCAGTCCTCAGGTATCATAGCCTACACCTTCAGCCCCTCACATCTGGCTTACTGCACTGGCCTTCTCCTGGTTGGTCTCCCTGCCCATCTCCAGCCCAGTTCTATTGGCACCAACACCCGAGAGAACTTACTATATACTACAGTGATCAACACACAAACACACACACACTCAGAACTTCCCAGTGGCCCTGATACAGACCTCTCTCCTGGGCTCCCGACCTCTATATGCATCTGCTTCAGAGCAGCTCTACCCAAATGTCTCATGGTCATCTCACCCTCAATATGGCCAAGATGGACCTCATAACCCTTCTCCCCAGACTTTATTCTCCTGCCTGCATTTCCTAGGCAAGGCTAGGTCCCCCAAAATCAGCCCTGCTCTCTTTTTATGAAAAGACACCCATCACCAGTTCTTTTTGGTTCCATCTTCCCAAGTCCTGAAAGCTAAACGAAACTGGAAACCTATTCCATCCCCCCATCACCCCCGGCATGGCCCTGAGCCCAGGCCCTCAATCAGTTCTCCCCAGAACACTAATAAGCCTCTCAACTCATCTCCCCCAACAGCCAGTCTTTTCACCCTGCAATTCAGATTCTGAACACAACGAAAGGGGTCCCTATGGCACGACCCTGTTTAAAAACTTTTCAAGGCTTTATCCCACTGCCTACAGGATAAAGTTCAGACTTCTCAAGAATGTCTATTCAAAATCTGGCCACACCTCCCTCCAACCTCCTTTTCTGCAACAATCCTGACCCCAGCCACACCAAACTTCTTCCTGTTTCCCTAATATGCTGGGTATCTCTGCACATGTTGTTCCCTCTGCTTGACACAGCCTTTCCCCTCCCCATCCCCTTCCCCTAAGCTGCCTGAGGAAGTCACCTCTTCCTTTAAGGCCCAGGTCAATATATCTCCATCTGCGTTCTGAACTGACCTCCCAGGCAGTGCTGATCATCCCTCTTTTGTACATTCTATTATTATGTCACTTATCAAATCTATACTGCAATTGTGTTTATGTGTCTGCTTCCTGACTGGACTGTGAGATAGCCAAAAGCAAGAACACTGTCTCATTCATCTCTCTTTATCCAACTGCTTGCACAGTTCCTGGATCAAAAACAGGCATTCACATGTTTGTTGAACGAATAATAAAATAACACTTATCGGGTATTGGGCACTTAGAGCAGGCCTGGCTCTTCATGGGCATTGTTTCATTTACTCACCTTTACTACCTTGTGAGTGGATATCATTATTACTCCCTCTTAGGGATGAGGAAACCAAGACTCAGAAAGTGAAAGCAACTCATCTAAGATCACACAGCACTGGTGAGGAAAGGAGTCGAAACTCAAACCCAAATCTGTCTGGCTTTAAAATTTACAATAGGCAACACTCTTGGCCCGGAAGTCAAGACTTTCAGAAGCTGACTTTAATCTGTAGTTCTGATTTTATCTCCCACAAAGCTGCAGCTGTCTTGGTTTCCTCACCATCCCTGACACACTCAACTCACATCCCCTCAAGTCCTGGCCTAGGCTATTCTCCTGGCAGGAAAACTCTTCCCTTTCCTATCCCCCTCTAGAAATCTCACTCATTTATCCCTCAAGATGGAGCCAACTCCCACCTCCTCCTTGAAGCCTTCCCTGATCACTAGGGGTAATCCTAATAGCTGTTTTTATTGATCACTTAGAATAGTGCCTGGCACATTGTAAAAGATTTCTATGCATTAACTCATTCGGTCCCTACAGCACCATTATTACCCCCACTGTCCAGAGTAGGACATTGAAGAATAACGGAAATAAGTAAACTGTCCAACTTCGCATGGCTACCAAGTAGCAAAACCAGGATTCAAACCCAAGTATCCCATGCTTTTAACGATTACGCCATAGGATGCTTTACTGGGGGCCATCTATCTCAACTCTGGGTCCTGCACCACTCTCCTGAACAGTCATCACACTCTGCCTGGAGTCGCTTCCAACGGTAGAAACTATAAGGACCTCGGGTAATGAATGTTAACACTAGCAAAGGGGTTCCATCCACATGACCTCATTTCCTCAACTTTCCCACATATAAGTATTGGCAGGCCCCCAGAGGGCAGAGGCTGTGTCACAGATGGTACTGTCTAGGCTAACATGAACCCAGGATTCCAGCAGATTCATTATCAAAGATAGTGATAAAGGCTGGGACAAAAGAAAAAACACGCACACAAAAGAGCAACTTCTAGGCACCTGAAACAGACATCACAGCACCTGTGCATTCAAAAACTCTCATAGGAGAGCTTCTCGGGCCCAAACTGGAGTCCATCACTTTTAGTGACATATAATTCTAACATGTTTGAGAATGCTGGTTTCAAGCTCATTCACACACACAAACACACACACACATACCCACACACACAGATGGGTGCCACCTAACAACTCCTCCTAAGAGCGGAGATAGAAAAACTACAAAAAGCTAATATAAGAACTCAAAGGCACAGCAGGCAAGGGCCATTTCACACAGGGACAGGCCTCAGTGAAAAGACCACTGTATGACAGTTGATGTGATGCCTGAGGGAACCACGACAATGCTGAGTCATCCAGAAAAGGTTAACTCACACTCCAGACATTACATTTAGGGAGGCAGAGAGGTAGGTAACATATTTTAGAAAGATTTTCATCTAAAATGCCTTACATTTTGGTGAGTTTTGTGTTTTAATGGGATAATCCCCCGCTGTTCTGAGTAAGTTCCTCCCTGAGGGCTCTGGAAGACTGAGAGTCTACTGAACTGCTTCCATTGCCCTCTCTCAGTTCTGAGACAGCTGACTGACAAATACAGGGACACCCTCATCACATGCCAGCTTAAGGGGAAGTGGTGGCTCTAGGAGTCTGGGATGGTTTCTGGTTCTGATGAAACATTGTCCCTAGGTGTAAGCCCAATAATTCAAATGCAGATCATCAGTGGACACTGCTGACCACTCTCCTTTCTGGAGACAGTATGCGCAGGTGGGGAGCAACAAGCTCTGGAGTCAGCTCAGGGCTCAGATCCCAGATCTTCCTCCAGCTGAGCCTCTGTTTCACCCTCTGTGAACTGCTCATTCGCTGCTAGTCCCCTCTCTCTCCTCCCTTCGCTGTCTGATCCCAGTTCTTCTCTTGGTCCAAACTCCTCCTTCGCTGTGTCAGCAGCTGTTCCTCAAACCAACCATATGTTCCTCTGAAGCCTTGTTTCAATTCTCCTCACCTCCTCCCTTGGCCACCTCATCTGATCCCAGAGCTTCAAATACTATCTCTCCAGGCACGTGGCTCCCAGGTCTCCATCTGCTACCCCGTCTTCCATTAAAAGCTCTGGTCTCACAGTGGCAAATGCCTGCACGTCTCTGTCAAGGGACACCAAGGGGCACCATGACTCAACATGTGTTATCTATGACCCCAAACCTACACGACCTCCTGACTTCTCTCTTTTCCTTTACCCCTTGTGGTGGTTTGAAGTTAGGTACCCCAGAAAAACATATTCTTAAATTTAAGCCATTCCTGTGGGTGTGAACCCATTGTAAGTAGGACCTTTTTTTTTTTATAAAAAACTTTTATTGTGATAACATATACACAACTCAAAATTTCCCATTTTAACCACTAACACCCCCATTTTCAAAAGCAAGAGTACGACCTTTTGATGAGGTTACTTCTGTTAAGGTGTGGCCCACCTCAACAGGATGGGTCTTACTCCTATTACTCAAGACCTTTATAAGAGAATGAAATTCAGACAGATAGGGAGAAAGCCAAGAGGGAGCAGCCAGAAGCTGAACATCAACAGAACCCGGAAGAAAAGGGAGAGGCCGCCACATGCACCGCCATGTGACTGAGGAGCCCAGGACCAAGGATCACCAGCAGCCAGCCCCAGAATGCCAGTCTTCAAGAAGACAGCATCGTCTTGATGATACCTTGATTTGGATTTCTCCTAGTAGCAAAGCCATGAGCCAATAATGTCCCCTTGTTTAAGCCAACCTATTGCATGGTATGTGATTCAACAGCCAGGAAAACTAAAACACCCCTCCACCATCATTCTAACCATACAAACTTGACTGTTCATCTCTGACGCCTTCCCTCTCCCTACATCCAGGAGGCAGAGCTCCACAGCTTCAAGCTCAGCAATGGTGTTCAGCCACCTCTGCCATCACAGCTGCTGCCACCCATCCTCACCATTCCGCATGACAACCAAGGTCCAGGACTGCAAAATCCTCTCCTGAACTGTTCTAACAGTCCCCCAACTGATTTCTCCACCACCTAACTCGGCCCTCTATAAACCATTTTACTCTAAGCTTCCTAAATGGTTTATTATTATTTTATTATTATTCATAAACCTGCTCCAAATTATTTTGTGGCTCCATTTGCCAATTCTCTGACCACAATCAGCACTCGATAAGTGTTAGTTGAATGGCTTCAATCAAATCTCCAAGATCTGGCTTCCCTACTCCCTACACTCCTGGTTGCCCCTCTACAAATAGGAATTGCATTTCTCCACTTCTATGCTTTAGTTCTTACCAGTCGCTTTGCTTGGAATGACCTCCCCCAAAACCAGTTTACTACTACTCCATTTTCAAGGCCAATCTTAAATTGCATGCTTTTCTTAAACCCATTACTGATCCCCCCAGCCTGTAAATGCTCACCTTCCTGGAAACCTCAATAGCACTTTGCTCTTAATAATAGCTACCATTTACTCACCGCTTATGATGTACCAGACACTCATTCAATTCTCACAACAAACTTATGAGATAAGGATGCTTATCCCCATTTTACAGATAAGGGAAAATTAATCTACAGTTAGGTACGCACCAGCTGTGACATGCCTAGAGAACAGAGAAGACAGATTTAAACCCAGATCTGTGCCACCGGAGTCTGTGGTATAACCACTAAGCACTATCGCCTTGCTACGTCTCTCTGGCATATATCCCACTCTATGTTGAACTGGTTTTTTTTTTTCTGTTATTTACTGAGCACTCTGTATGTGCCAGGCACTGATCTAAGCACTTTACATGAATTAGCACATTTAATTCTCACAATTTAATTCTGCAGTCTGGTTGCAGAATCTGTGCTCATAACCACTACATTGTCCTGCTTTTTCGTCCGCTTCCCCAATTAAAGTCAACTCCCAGAGCACAGGGAGTCCTCTGATTCATCTCTGCCTCCCCTTCAGCCTCCTGCACAAGGAGGCCTCCATAACTATCTGTTGAATCAGATCACCAACAAACTTACAAAACACACACGAGACACGTGTGTCTATCTCCCTGCAAGCATGCACATCACCACTAGTTTCACATTCCTCTCAGGAGTAAGGCATACCCCTGACACACCACCCCATGCATCTGTGCCCCACACCACTACAGGCCTCCTTGATCACGTTTCAGCCCTTTCTCCACACCTGAGCGACACAAGGAATGGTTCACAGGCAGTCCCCTGCACAGTCTTAACTGACTCTATCCCAGCTTCCATAGATAATAAGAAGCTTCTGATTATTTCACAGATAATCAGAAGCTGACATTCAGTCACTCAAACTTAGTTCTGGCTTCAATTACCTGTGGCCAGACCCCCGGGGCAGGGTGGGGGTGGATTTCCTAGCATGGAGGTTCTCAGTCAATGGGTAGGCCCAGACCCCGGGAAGGCAGGGGGATTCCAAAAGATCCACAAACCCATATGTCTGCCAAACATTATCTGAAGGCAGATTGGGATGCCTTGCATATAAAGCTAAAACTATTTTTTCTAATGTATATTTTATTAACCACAATGGCATATATAATGTTAAAGTCATCTAAAAGCTTTCCTGAATTCACAGCAGCTTTGGGTCATTTATTTTCACAATAAACCGATATAAGAATAATAACTACTCTTTGGAAGGGGTGCTGTGACTTTTAAAAATGTCCCTGACCTGAGAAAAGTTGAGGAACGGTCAAAGCAAGGAACAAGGAAGTGATTGTAACTCCCAAGGAAGTTTGGAGACTAGCCCTGAGATCTGTCTTTCTCCCCCCATCCCAATACCCAACAGTGGGAGCCCATGCCTTTCCTCTTGACTGGATGAGACTGTATTCAAAGAGATATAATACACACACAATACTACAAAAGCTTCCCAGGAAGTGAGAAATAAATATAAGGAGAGGGAATGAGGTTGGGGGAGGGGAAGGAGGGGAATCCACTGTGTCACCATTGCGCCTGTCACTTCCAGATGCACTCCCAGCAATCAGTGTTTACAAGCCACATGCCCACTCACAATATATATCTGGAAATACACATACAAATTTCATATATACATACGGCCTTACTCCCAAGGCCATATTCTCTCAAATTCTTATTAATATCTCTTCACTCATTCCACAAATCTTTATCAAACACCCACAAAGTACCTGGTACTATATGAGGTACAGGGAATAGAGAGATGACTAAAGATACAATCCCTGCCTTTTTATCACAGACAAAACACCACTCTTTCAACGGATACTGCTCTCTCTTTCTCTCTCACCCCCCCCCTTTTCCCTCACACACACAAATACACACAGAAGCAACCCTCCCCTACCAGTTGTCTGACACCCACCTAATATTCCACTTGCCCCTTTCTTACATGAATCTCACACATCACATACACATCCCATAACGGGTCAAATACAAAGATACACAAACAGCAATCTCTCACAGCCTCAGCACAGCTGACACGTTCATCTGATATATATTTGGCACATCCATATGATACACACAACCGTCCCTCTAACACACCAGTACACAGACACATCTTACACACACAACTACACAATGTGTATTGGGGAACACACACCTGTTTGGTTCCCTTGGGGCCTCTGGCCAAGGAATCCTTTCTGGGAACAGATACAAGGACTCTGATTGACCAGGTTGCCTCTGGCTGCTTTTTTCATACAACCCAGACCCAATTCAGCCAGGTAAGACCAGTTACTATAACCTCTCTGTGGCTCAGATTTCCCTTCTGCCTAATTAGAAGGGTGTTTCATCCTATTTTTTTAGGAAGGCTTGGGATTGGGGGGAGTGGGGGAGATCAGAGAAACCAAGGAATCAGGTTAAGGTCCTGAAGAGAAAAACTCCTCGTAGTGTCCAGGTGCTTTACTGAGGTCTCACATTAAAACAGGCACACAGGTACCTATGCACACACACACTCTCACACTTGTGCACTAGGCATTGGACTTCTATCTATAACACCACTACTCAGACCCATTCACATACATTCTAGGCACTGCCAGATGCACAGGCCTCTGCACGCAGGCATAGACGCAGACACACAATTTCACAGCTTAGGGAGCACCTGAACTCCTTGGAGGAAAGGTGAGAAGGTGTCAGGTTAACTTAATACACACAATTCTCTGTAGATACAGCCAAAAACCTTATACAAACAACCCCACGAAAACAAACCAAAACCTGCCTGATGTATTCATGGACCACAACGACAGATGCACAATCAAAATACTGTGCAAAGTGCAGATTTCCCAGACCCAGCTCCTCCTATGGCTGTCCACCTGCATATGCAGCCATAAGGACCACCATCCCCAAAACACCCCCAGGGCTGCTCCCCTTAAAGTCACACACAAACACACACACACACACACACACACAACTGCTGAGGGACCCACAACTCCTAGGAGTACCCAGAGAGAGGCAAGCATGTCTGTCTGCACACACCTCTCAGGAAACAGGTGCCAAGGCCAAGAGATGAAGGAGCCCACATGCCCCGCCCCCAAATGATGGGGGAGCCCTCCGCCACCCCCCAACAGGACCAAAGTAAAAGAGGTTCCTCAAAGGGCCTCCCCTCCCATTCCCGCTGAAACCACAGCCCCGCTCCAGGCCTGGCTCAGCCCAGGGCCCTGTGCCCCTCGCTGCACCTCTCTGCCAAGTACCTTGTGGAGCCGGGGGCGCTGGCGGAAGCCCTGCCTCCCTCAAGCCTGCCAGTGCCCTTTCAAGTCCACATTCCATGTTCAAGTCCAGACCCCAGAGCTCTAACAACCCCTCCCAGCCCAGCCACCTCCCTTCTGGAGCTCACCTCACAAGGGGGCCCACGTTCAAAACTAAAGCCTCCCCTCCAGGCTCTCGTGGGCGTCTACCAGGCGTGTCCGCCTCACCACACGTCAGCTCCTCCTCAGAGCAGCTTCAGCCACCCCCTCCCTCAGGTTTCCTTCACCCTCTCGAAGGCGCGCTGGCGCCTGCTGTCACCGCCAGCCCGGCGCGCCGTCACAGCCTCACACGGCCCCCTGGCCCTCACCCGCCTTGGCTCCCTGCGCCCCTCGCCCACCGCCCTCTCCCGCGTCTCCTCACGGTCGCGCCCGCTGCAGACTCTGGGCCTCCACCCGCGGCCCTCAGACAGGCGCGGGCCCCGCCCACTAGGCCAGCCCCGCCCCCGGCCGGCCGCAGGCCCCGCCCACCGCTCTGCAGCGCCCTCACAAGCCGCGGGGCCTTCTGCTCCCACAGTGTCGGCGCACTAGGCCGCGGCCGCGGCCCCCGCGAGCTCCGCCCGCCCAGACCGCACCCACGGGCCCTCACCGGCCCCTCGGGCCCCCGGCGACCCGGCCCACACGCCCTCACGCGCCCGACGCTCACCGTCTCACCGGCCCCTGTCAGGACCTGACCACGCAGGCCTCAGGCCTACTCGCAGTTCCCCTCGCGGCCCCCGCCCCCGCACTGCCCCGCAGGCGGCCGCTGGCCGGCCCAGCCCGCTACCCACGCCGCCGCTCCCTGGCGGACCGCACACGCTCTCCTGCCCGGACACACTTCTCACACGCGTCTCGCTGGGACACTGTCCCCGCTCGCGTTCGGGCCCGCACTGTCACCCCTCGCAGCCCCCGGGGGCACCCGCAGGCCCTCGCTCCCGCGCCGGGCGGCGGCTCCCGGGGCTCACCTTCGCTGCAGAACTTGCCGCCGAAGCCCGTGTGGCTGCAGTCGCAGCCCACCTCGCCGGGCGCCAGCACGGTGCAGAGGCCGCCGTTGGCGCAGGGGTTGCGCGCGGGCGCGCAGAGCGGGTCGGCGGCGGCGCCACGCAGGCCCTGGCTGCCCAGCAGCGCGGGGGGCCGCTCGCCCAGCTTCAGGTTGGCCAGGAGGCCGCGGAAGGGCGGCTCGTACTTGACCGTGCTGAGCGTGAGCGCCGAGAGGCGCACGTCGGGCGGGATGCCGCCCACGAACAGGTCGCTGGCCACCTGCATCTCGCGCCGCTTGGAGCGCACCTCGGCGGCGCGGACCTCGCCGTCCACCGCCAGCGCCGTGCGACGCGCGTCGCGGGTCAGCAGCACCATGTGCCAGCGGTCGTCGGCCACCGGCGTGTCCAACTGCAGCGTGGCGGGCTCCGCGCACGAGAGCGTGAAGCGCAGCCGCAGGCGCCCGTCCACGAGCAGCAGCTCCAGGAAGTCGCAGTCGCCGCCGTCGTCGAGGTAGAGCAGCAGCGCGCGCGTGGCGTTGGTGCGCAGGCTGAAGCTGAGCTCGCCGCTGCTCGCCGCGCCCGCCCAGCGCGCGTAGCGCGCCCACTGGCCCGGGCCGCCGCCGAACTCCAGGCCGCCCGCACCCGCCGCCAACGCCAGCAAGAACAGCAGCAGCGGCGGCGGCGGTGGCGGCGGTCGCCACCGGCTCGCGGGCGCCATGCTTCCGGCGGCCCCGGCCCCGCCCGGCCCCCGGCCCCGCTCAGACTTCAGAGCCGCGGGCGCATGGGGCGGGGAGGGGGCCGGGCGCCCCCCGCGCCGAGCGGGGCTTCCTTGCCGGCTCACAATGCCATGGGCCCGGCCGCGGGGCTAGGCGCAGAGGCCCGAGGTGCCGGCTTCCCCAGGCGGCTGCGGCGGCGACCCTCCCCCGCCGTGGGCTCGGGCGAAAGATGGAGGAGGGATGCCTGCGGGAGAACAGAGAGGAAAGGGTTACTGAGGGGCTCGAAGGAGGGGACCGTCGGTAGCTAGCCCCTACCCTCACCCTAGCAGGCGCCCAGCTTGGGAAGCTGGGCCCGAACTTGAGCTGGCCCTGACCTGGGAACACCCATCACTGGCCGGAGTACTGGAGCCCAACACTTTTGAGGAGGTTGGCGCTCACTAGGGGTGTTGCGAGACGGACAGGTGGGGAGGACGGTGACACTCACACCCAGTGACACCATAGAGTTCAGTAAGAACCCAGCGCAGCTGCCCAGACCCTTACCCTCCCAAAGTTCCCAGGCGTCAGGACCAGGGCCAGCTCCTGTGGGTGAGGCCCTGGGACTGGCGGCTGGTGACCCCCAACCCCTTCTTCTCTGAGCCACTCAAACTCAATGCGTGATTCTCACCTCCAGCCGAGGCTTTCCCTCATCAGCCCCTGATGCTGGATAATGAAGTTGCTAAATAATTCATTGGGATTAATTAAATGCCAATTCGTCAATGGTATCACTGGTATCGATGTCTGAGAAGGGGGATGGGGGCCAGCCAGAACCCAGGCCTCCAGGCCTCCAAGCCCTCCCCATCTATACAGGAACACAGGCATTGCCTCCAAGTCTCCAATTCCCCCCAAACCACACTCACCCCCCTTGCCAGGCTCCAGCCCACAGATCCTTCACCTTCAACCTCCAGCAGGCTCCCAGTGCTCAGCCTCAGGCCTAGCCCCACTGCCTCGATTCTCTCCACCACACTTCAGTCCTCCCCCACCCCCAGGGTACCAGGGCTGGGGGAGCCAACAGGAGGCAGGCAGGCTCATTTGCATAAAATTGCCTTTCTGAAATGATTACCCTTGTAACAGGCTGTCAGAGAGCAATTTATACCCCACGCCAGGGAGGGGAATTTGCATCTCGTTAAACTCTGAGTCGTAATTATTTATATCCAACAACCCTCCTGAATATTGCATTGATTTTATTTTGGGGAGGGAGGGAGGGAAGGAGGTGGGGAGAAGCCTGAGAGAGAAGCAGGGAGGAGCCGGAGTTTAGGAAGAGACGGGGAAAGATTGGGGTGGGGGGAGAGGAAGTGCATGCAGAGTGACAGAGGCGGAAGAGTAATGGAGGAGAAAGGTGGTCTGATGAGAGAGAAGCAAAAGAAAGATGGAAGAAAATTAAATTCCAAATTCAGAGAGCATTTGTCAAGGCCCTGGGTGCTGGGCACTTTTACAACTGTCATTTTACCTAATCACTCTGAGAAGTCCCTTTATTCCCATTAGGCATTCAGGAAACCAACTTAGAAAAGTTTGGGGACTTGCCCAAGGTCACACAGCTAGGAACTAGAACTTAGATCCAGGAAGGAGACAAAGAGCAAAGCAGCCAGAGGTGTAGCTCAGGAGAGGTGGAACTCAAAAGAGGAGTAGGGTGACCTGGAGAGGAAGAAGGCTGGAGGGATGGGGTGAGGAGAGCCATGTGGAAGGAAGCTGAGGTATGAAAGGAGACAAGGGTAGGGCTCCCCTGAAACACAGTAGTTAGGGGATGAGCAGAGAGTCATGGGAGGGCAGGGATGGCTGGAGTGACATGTGTGCAGAAGGCAAGTGGGGGAAAGGGGGACTTGGGAGGCTGGCAGTAGTGTTTGGGGAGCCACCTCTAAGAGGCTCCCAAAGCTCAGCCCTCAGTTCTTTCCATGTGACTCCTTGAGCCTGTTGCCCATCCCCAATCCCATCCCACAGGTTCCAGCAGGGACTCAAGTCGCCTGCCCCAGCCCCTCCAAGGGCTGCCCCTTCCCCAGCAGGGATGGAGGACACCCGGCCTGCGCCACCCCTACTTCCTACAAACACTGTCGGGGTTATATATAGCTCTTCCATTGCCTCTCCTCATTGGGTAATGGGGATAATTAACATGCACGGGCTAATTAGCCAATCAAATTAAATGCAGCACCTGCTCCCAGCCTGATTGATGCCCTCACCCCACACACACACACATGCACCCCTGCCCCAGCCCTGGGCAGGGGAGGGGTGTCCCTCAGGCTTGGGGGAGGGAAAGACCAAGGCTCCCCCTCTTCTCCTGAAGGGGCAGCAAGAGACCCCCAGCAGAAGCCTCAGCCCTGGTGGCCAGAAGAGTGACCATCCTCCCTCTCTCTACCCCACCCAGGGTCTCCGTCTCTCCCATCTTCTGTCTGCCTCCCTCCCAGTTCCACCACCCCCACCTCCAGACACTATTTTGGGGAGGGAATTAATTAGCTATTGATTTCCGCTGGCGCAGGGAATGGGATTTCGTGCTGCTGTCCACTCTCCCTGGTAAGGGAGAGGGAGGGGATTCGTTCCCCTGCCCACCCCCCCAGCCTGGTCCCCCTAGGGAAAGGGCAGAGGGGGTCTCGCTGAAGAAGGCTAAGGGCAGGCTCTCCTTCCCGTCCCCAGAAGTTGGCGGAATGCAGAGTGAATGGTGATTGGGAAGCCTTCCAGAGCCTGGGAGACAGGCATCCGCCCCTGAGAACCCAGAGCTAGAGGGTGTGTTCCCTGGGGGAGAGGGAGGGTAAGGGGCAGAGTCAGGGTCCAGGAAGGACCTCCATCAGCTCTGTGGGTCAGGATGTGGACGGAGCATGTGGGAAGGTGGTTAGTGTCTGCAGGCTCGCGCCTGGGAGCCGGCTGTGGGGGCAGAGGCAGGGCTTCTGCGGTGCCTCCAGGGAGGGGCGAGGGGCAGGGGCTGGGCCTGTGGCCCCTCAGGGCTTATAACTCATTCTCCCCGCAGCCCGCAGCTCTGCAGCGGGCCAGCCTGGCTCAGCGCCAAGGGCACAGGGCTGCAGGACTGGCCAGGAGGGAGCACCTCCCACCCCATCCTTGGGGCAGATTTGGACCTGGGAGGCCAAGAGAGCCCCAAGAGGAGCATGAGCTAAGCAGACACCTGGATCCTTTCTTTTCCACCCCACCCACTCCACAGTTCCTGGGAAACTGCTGCTCTCCACGGTTCCTTTCTCCTCTCTGCAGCCCCTCCCAGGACCCCTGTACCTAGGCTTCTGCTGGCCCAGCCTTCAACCCACCTTTTCTCCCAGGAGGCGGGGTGCTCTCTTACTGTCCTCCTTTATGCACCATCTTTCCTCCACTCCTGCTCCTCCGCTCTCTGGCCTCAGCAGAAACCCTTATCTCCAGAGACCTCCTCCCAGGAGCCTGGGCCATTGCCTTGCACAACTGCATCAAGGAAGTGGTGCTCCTTGGAGGTGTGCAGGCAATGGCCCCTCCGCAAGGCTCATGCAGTGCTCCCTGCAGTGGAAGTCCTCTCTGCACCCATGGCAGTGTCCAGGCACGGCCCCCAAGACCCAGTCAACCGCTCCAGTGCCCACTGCCTGTGCAGGGACGCTGGTGGAGCAGCCCCGGGACATCCGGCCCACTCCCTGACGTCATTACAGCATGCACTGCCAGCCTCTGCTGGCCCCAAGCCACTGCTTCTCTGGGGAGCTGCCCTCTCCCGTGTAATCCTGGGACTTCACAACCCATCAGCTCCCTGGTGTCTCCTTCCCACAGATGGACTCTGCCGCCCTGGGCCAGTGGTGAGGAGAGCTGGAGGGCATGGGGATTGGGGAGGCTAGGCCACCCTCAGGGCCCCTGGCTACTCTCTCTCCCACTGCATCCCCTCCCAGCAACTCTTGCTGGATCCTCCCGAGGTGGACAGCTCCATCCTCATCTTCCCATGGCCAAGCCAGTGCCACTGTAGCATGTAAGCTGAAAATTTTGGGGCTCCTCATTCTGTATCAAGTACAGGGTGGACCGATGTGTACATGGTCCCACTTAATCTCCATGGCTCCAGGAGGTAGCTTCAGCACCCTGGGCTTAGGGCAAGGAGACTGAGCTTGGAATGATGCACTCACTCCCAGCATCACAGTGTGGGGAAGGGATCTGCTGGCTCCAAAGCCTGTGGCCTTTCTTCTCCTCTGCAGTCCACAGACCTCAGGGCAGTGTCTGGGGCTCAGAGCCCCCCCTTCCCAGATCTGGCCTGCATAGAGGACACTGCCTCCTGCAATACCCCAGACTTTCAGCCCCCAGGACTGAAAGACAGGGACCTCAGAGCTCCTGGACTCCACCCCTCTCATTTTCACAAGGTGGACACAGAGTCCCAGAGAAGGGCTAGGATTACCTGAGGTCACACAGTACAACAGGACTAGAACCAAAGTTACTGGCCTTCCCTACCAGAAGCTTCTAGGACCAAAGTTATCAGCCTTCCATTCCAGGTGCTTTGCACCGTACCCGCTGCTCCATCCCTGGACCTTGCTGCCTGCCAGAGCAAATTGAGCAAAGGGATGTGGGTTCCAGCCCTGGGACTTGGTCCCAGATGATCCATGCCCCCTGGCAGAGTGCTGGCCAGGCCCAGGGGCCACTCCAGATCCTTGCTGCCCCTCCCCTTCTCCCAGCAACCACACAGCCCAGCCTCCACTCTGGCCATGCCCATACACACACACACACACACACACACACACACACACACCCCTCCAGCCGTGGGAATGCCAGGCCTCCCTCTGGCTCTCCTCACGCCATCTCACTCTCATGCCAGCTGGGAGTGAGACAGCAGGGGCCTCCCCCAGATCCCAGGGAGGAAAAACTGGATTTATACACATTCGAGTGGCCCCAGAAGGCAGCCCATGGACAGGTGGGAGAAGAGTGTGTTATGGGGGAAGGGTGGAGGGGTGGATTCTGGCTCCAGCTAAAGAAAAATTTGCTGGCAATCCGAATCATTCACCAGTGGAGTAGGCTGCCTCAGGGGGTGGTGAGTTCCCTGTCTGTGGAGGCATGCAAGCTGAGGCAGATGACTACTGCTCAGAGATGCTTAGGGGGTGGCTCTTGGAGCACATGGGAGGGGCACATCAGAATACTTGACCCAGAGATCCCTTTCAGTTACAGAATGTGTTTTTGAGGGTTCTCTCTCCTCCCTGAAACCTTAGGCAGGATTGGTGGGCTGAGAACAGTTCCCACCACCCCTTTCTGCTTCTTCCTTCCAACCCTGATGGCCTACAACAAATGAGGGAAGACCCCCAAGTACGTCTACATCCAGCCACAACCTCAGCAGCTGGCTAAAAAAGACAGCCTAGTAGTTAGAGGCTGGGTTCAATGCCAGCTCTACCCCTTTCTGGCCTTTGGCAAGTTACTTAGCCTCTCCGTTCCTGGGTTTTCCTGTGTGAGATAGAGATAATTGCAGTGTTGTCAAAATTAGAATTAATATATGTACATATGTAAATGTTTACATATGTATATACATGTAAAGCACTTAAAACAGTACCTAGCATCGAATAAAGTATGGAAAAGTATGTGTCGTATTAATGATTACTTTTAAATCTGCTCATGTCAGCATTTTACAGTTTACAAAACTACACGTGTGTAATGTTTCCTTTGAGTCTGATCAGGGCGCGGAAAGGAAAGTACACAAGGCCGGTATTATCTCTGCCCCTTTTTACAGATGGGGAAACTGACATTCAGGGGAAGGGGCTTGCCCAAGGTCACCAAGGTCGTCAGGGGCAGAGCTGGAAGTGAGATTTATTTCTATCTGAGCCCAGAGCCCCCTGTGCTCTCCTCCCTCTGCTGGGTGCCCCCTCCTGCCTAGGAAGGAAGGAGAATGCACGAACAGGTCTGAAGACAGGTGGGATTCCTCTACCAAATGGGCAGGGAGTGGGTGGGTGTCTCTGCAGGCTACGGTGAGCAAGTCTCTGCGTGCATGGAGAGGTGCCTGAAGGCGGCTGGGCACAAGGCTGGCAGCTCAAGTTGTGTGCCAGGTGTGTGGGGCTGCCAGAGAGGGTGGGCCGGAGACCGAGGTGTGAATGAATGACTCGCTGAGTCGGGGCTGGAGCCCCAGTGCCTGGGATCATGGGGTGGGAGGTGGCGGGAGGGGTGCACACACTGAGCTGCGTGCAGCTGGGGGGCGCCGGCCTGGGTGGGTGCACCCCAGCGATGCAGAGGGGACAGATGGTTTCCAGAGGCGGCCGCGTGAGTAAGCTGGGGGTGACTGGCACTGTTCCTAAAGGTATCCGTGACAGGTGTGTGTGGGAAGGGGAGGGGTGATGATGATAAAAATAGCCCCTGTTTACTGGGGGCTTTCTCCATACCCGACCCACACATTAGACAAAGGGAAGTTCACAGCCCACTTAGCGCAGAGCCAGGCACACAGTAGGGGTACAAGAAACAGTTGTAACTGCGATTATTCTCATCATCGTCGTTGCCTCTAACCTTCATAACAACGCCAGGAGATAGGTATGCGAGCCCCATTTTACAGATGAGGAAGCTGAGGCTTGCTGAGGGGCAGAGCTGAGCCCATGTGGCCTCACCCTCACCCATCGCAGTAAGCAGTGGCGGAGGCCGGAAAACTGCTTTGTAAACGACGAGGTGCCGGGTGCACGCTGGAGAGTGTGCTCAGGATTATTTGTTGAATGAGTCTCCGAGAGCCCACAAAGCCTGTCGGTGTGGAAGGGGCCGGGGCGGGAGAGCCACGCAGACAGATGGAGCAGCAGGGTGGGTGGCTTGCGAGGACACACAAGCGGGGCATCCCCGCGGGGGCTGGGCTCCCGGGCTGCGAATGAATGGACAGTGTGTCTCCAGTGCCAGGCAGGGGTGGGGAGCCCCTTGTGGGAGAATTCTGCAGGGGTGGGGGGGCGCCTAGACAGGGAAGGCTCTGAGGGAGGCCAGGGGTGGCTGACAGCTGGGCTAGACTGTGAGGGATTGTGGCTGAGGTCCGGAGGGGTAGGAGGGCCTGGGGTTGCAGGGACTCTCCAGAGTTCAAAGACAGAGTGAGAGGGAAAGAACTGAAGTGGGAGAGAGGCTTAGGGGGTGAGCCAAGACATAAAGGGTGTGTTTAGCACACGTGTGAGTATCGGTGTGCACACACATCTTACACACCCACAAAGGCCTGGGGCCAAGTGCTTCAGACCAAGGCAAGCATGTGGTCTTTAATGATGGGGGGCGTCCTCTGGGAGCATGTGTGTGCACAGCAGTGTGTACCTGGAAGCGGTGGGCGTCTGGGAGGGGCAAGGAGTGAAGGTGTGCAAGGAGTACAGGTGCACCCCAGATAACTGTCAATCTGGGGAGGTGAATGGTTGCCTGGGGGCTACTTGTCTGAGGGTGAGGGCTGGGCAACCCAGTGTGGGGAGGCCCTGGGGGCGTGGAGAGGCCTGTGTGCTACCTGGGCTGGAGAGCAGGGCGCCGGGGGGAGATCTCCCAGGCAGGCAGTGAGGTGGCAGTCTCTCTGGGTGGGGAGTGTGGGTGGCGTGCTGCCGGGAGGTGGATTGTGTACGCAGGTGTGTGTGCCTGTGTGGGTGTGTGTCTGGGTGGGTGTCACGGAGCGTATGTATCAGTTTCAGGGTGTCTGTGTCACTGGCAAGGGTAGGTGGGAGGGAGCAGCTGGACCTGGGTAGAGACTGAGTGCCTGGGTGGGGGGACAGAGGTCCCCAACAGTCCCTCCAGAACCCAGCCCCCTCCTTGCCCCTCCTCTCGGGATTCAGCCCAGGCCAAGAAGCCAAGAGAGGCCCAGCATCCTGGAGAGAAGCCCCAGCCACCCTGGGAGCAAGGGCCTCCGCCTGCCGGTCAGGCCGATCTACCCCTGTGGGTCTGAGGACACTTCCTCCAGCAGGAATGAAGGGTTCCCAGCCAGACCCTTGTCCCCTGCCCCCTGGAAAGAGCCAACCCAGCCTCAGATGCAGACATCCTTGGAGGCATCCCTGGAAGCAGAAGGAGTTAGGGAGCTGAGTAGCTGAAGCACCCACAAAACAGAAGGCCTCACAGTTAAGGGACCAGCCGACGGCCCTTCTCTCTCTTCCTTCCCTCTCTCTGCCTTCTCTCTTTCTCCTTTCTGGCAGGAGACAGATCATGTAAAACCCTAAAGCCCACCCTCCCTCAAAAGGAACACCCAGACACTGGGAAGGTGCACAGGAGGGAGGGGCAGGAATAAGGGAAGGTCCTTACCCACCCCCAACACCCCAGCACATATAAAAATGGGGGTGTACAGAAGCCCCCAAGGCAGTCAGAGGTCTGGGGACCCACCCAGATCTAGACAGCTCCCCCGTTCACCCCAGGCAGCAGGGCCCCCTCCCGGCCTTTGCTGGTTCAATGAGGTTCCAAATGCTCTCTCCCAAGGCTGCCCCCCAGTCTCAGGTGGGGGTTGAGAGTAAAGGGAATAACTGCTCCCCAAAGCTAATTTTGCCTCCAACAACCCATCAAGGGTTCAAGGGCTCACAGCCCAGCCCAAAGAACCCGGGCAGATGGCTCCTACAACTGAGGGAGGAGGCTGAGACATGGGCACCGATCCCCTCTTTAGGGGTGGGGGAGCAGCCCAGGGCCCTGCAGCCTCCTCTCCCCCTGCAGCACTCTCTGACCATAACCCTGCCGCTGGCCCCAGAGCATTCCCACCCCAGCAC
>JAQZBX010018198.1:16649-35045 GCA_029593785.1 Cabassous unicinctus | reverse complement strand
TTGAAACACCTCCGTTCCCTACTTTGCTGTATCTCTCATTATGTTTTTTCTTCTTGTTTCTCTTGTTGCATCATATTGTTGTGTCAGCTTGTCGCACCTGCCCGTCACACCAGCTTGTCCTCTTTAGGCGGTACCGGGAACTGAACCATGGACCTCCCATGTGGTAGGTGGGAGAGCTCAATCATTTGAGCCACATCTGCTTCTCCTGATGTAGTTTTAATCTCATCCATTAGTCTTTCATCCCCATAAGCTCTGTTTACTATTCTTTGCAAGCTTTCAAATTGTTATGTTCACACAGTGTCTTCTTAATATCCTTTATCTCTTTAGTCATATTTTCCTTTAAATCCTTGAATAAAGTTGGAGATTTGTGTCATTATCATTGATTACCTGTCTTAAATCCTGAGTCTTGTCAGGATTGTTGGTTTGTTACTTTGTTTGGGCCTTCTCTTCCTGTTTTCTTAGTATGGCTTGTAATTTTTTGCTGATGTCTAAGCATCTGTATATATTAGTGAATTTACTGTGACCATCAGTTTCTTTCTCTTGCCTAGTGGTTTTGTTTCACAGCTCCTCTTTGATTTTTTGTTCAATTTATTCTAAGTCTTTAAAATTGCCTAGCTTAAGTTATCAGAGTAGGGCCAGGGATTTAGTAATGGAATGCAGATCTGCTCCTTGGAGATTGAGACAAGAGACACCTAAAAGCGGTTTTTCTCCTTGTAGTTTCCCAGCCAGCCAGCAGATGGCATTCATTGCTGACTCTTTCCACAGAGGTGATTCTTTCATCCTCCACTTGCCTGTGATTCAAAGCACGCTCTGCTGGCTAAGTTCACTGAAGAGAAACCACTCCCTGGCCTCTGCCACACCCTCCTTCTTACCAGGGAGGATGATGTCTGTTCCCCCCTCAGTTGGCTGCAGTGAGCCACTGTTTTTATCCATGCTGTTTGCCTTGAGGGTGAGGGATAGGTGCCGTTCATGGCCACAAGGGTTAACTCACAATTTTCATTTCAGCTTCTTCATCTTTCTGTCACTAGCCCTCCTGGGGGGTGCACAACACTGTCCTGGTCTGCAGAACCTCAAAGCAGGTACCTCGGACAGCTTTTTGCCCTTCCTCCTTTGTTTTTGTGAGAGAGTTGAGCCCCGACTACCTATTCCAGTTCCTCCTTCCCAGAAATCAAATTTCTGGTTTTTGATCAGCTCCTTTTTTAAAGACATTCAGGTGTCTCCCAGATACCATTACTTTTATTTTTAAGGAGGTACCGTGGATTGAACCCAGGACCTCGTACATGGGAGGCAGGTGCTCAACCACTGATCTACATTCTCTTGTACCATTTCTTTTTGAGCTCTATGAGACTCTCACTGTACCTTTTTGAAAATCCCGTGTTGGTCTCCCTGATCTTACTTTCACTTCTCTGTTGCCTCTCCATTGTCCTCCTTCCTGGGCACACCTTCCTGTATCTTCATCTGTGATCCTTCATCACAAACTGAGCTCAACACCAGATATAGGGTCCAAATCTACACTACCATCACCATTGAGTCCTAAGCCAAGAAATACAAATATTGATTCTTGCAAGAGAAACACAAAACTGCTTTACAGTCCGTAACCCTTGGTTTGTGGAATTCCTACAGAAACTCTCCCAGAAAAGATGTGCTCAACTATAAAAACTGCAGAAGACATGAAGAAATAAGCAACCAGAAGAGTCAGCTGATGCAAAAAATGTCAAGATTCATGCATGAATTCTCTGAAAAAGACTTTAAAATCAAGGTTCTTAAATTGCTCAAGGTGATGAAGGAATAGACTCCATAGGCAAGAACAGAATATCATGAGAAAAGAAAAATTCGATTTAGAAGAGTTAAAATGAAATTTTAGATATGAAAAATGTCATTGTAATGAAAAATTCACTGGATGGGTTGAATAGCAGATTAGATATTATTGAAGAAAAGGGTGAATTGGAAATCACCCTAGAATGTATCACAGAGAAATAAAAATATGCACCATATGAAGGAAAAATTAATATAGCAATGATGGAAGAACATCCAAATTATTTCTAATGGAATCAGCATTCAAAGAAATTGTGGCAAAAGATTTCCAGAATTAAAAATGAGTCCTCAGATTAAAGATACACACAGAGTCCCAAGAGAGTAAAGAAAAGCAAGTTAAGTGCCAGAAGTATCAAAGTGGAATGGCAGATCCAAGACTAAGGGAAAAAAATCTAGACCGATAGCAAACTTATCAATAGTGATAAATGCCAGAAGACACAGTACTGATGGAAAGCATTAGACTTGTTGTTATCAGCTAAACTATCAGTTTAGCTTGAAGGCAAAATAAAAATAATTCCAGGTTACAAAAACTAAGCATTTATTGCTTATACACCTTTCCTAACAAGAATTACCCAAAGTGTTTTCAATAAGAAAGAAATTAAACCCTGAAGGCAGGAGTGTGTGATGTAAGAAGCAGTGATGAATAAAGAAGTTGGTAAAGCATTTTGGTTAAATCTAAGTTTTGACTGTAAAAAATTATATAATTTTGTAACAAATTTGGAGGGGCAGCTATGGAGGTCAAAATAAGGTGGAACTAAAAATGCTAGTCAGAAATTAGGTGGAGGATGGTTATGGCAGGAGTGGAGAAGGAGTTTGGAGGAGGGACATGGAGGTGTCCTTTTAACTTTATGCCTGTTAGACTATTAAAGAGTACTAAAAGAAGAGAAATAAAATGTAAAACTTCCAGCCAACTGAGGAGAAAAATGGGGATAAAAATCCAGCATGGAGGTATGACCTGGTTATCCTTTAAAGATTAAGTATAAAGCCCCAGGTAACCATTTCAGTCTTTTAATTTATCTAAAGAATGACGGCCCATTTCTGTTTTTCTACAGAGGCATCTAAATGGAACAGATACAGTTTCCTCTCTGGAAGACTTATTTCAGCTGCTTTCATCACAGCCTGAAAATTCAGTGGAGGTAATTGGAACCTTGGCTGTTATCCTTGTGGAAACATATCTGCACTGACCTCTCTATGTATAAGTATAACCTTTTTAGTTTGATAACATAGCAGTTTAAAGTAATACTTATGTAATATTAATATTAAGTGCATTACTTAAGCACACAGACTTAGGTTTACTTTTTATAAAAACACTACAACTTTGGAGAATTAACCCAATTATGTCTTTCATCCTTGCAAATAATAATCACAAAGAGCTAGTCAAATCTAGACCATTCATAGTGAAGCACAAAGGCAGTAAACACTTGACAAGAATGTTATTATAGAATAACACTGTGGGAGAAACATGGCAGGATTTTTTTTCATTACCAAGTTACAGCTAGGTTTATAATTTAATAGAAAACCTTCAAAAAAGACTTTATAAATAACGAATAAAATTACATTTTATCCAAAAACAACTCATAATCTTGACATTGTGATGATCTGTTGCAAGCGTTCTTAACCTTTTTGTTCCACAGACCCCTTTGCCAGTCAGGTGAAAACCACAGACCCCTTATTAAGTCCACACTATGTATTATTTAATAAATGTACCACACCCACACCACCACGTCCCCACAAGAATAATGTTTTTTTTTGAATTTCAATTCAAGCTCAAGGGCACCTTGTTAAGAACCCCTGTGCTAGAAGGTAAAAACCCCACTGTTACATAGAGCAGAGGTCAACAAACTAAGGCCCACTGCTTATTTTTATAAATAAAGTTTTACTGTAGCACAGCCAGACTTAAATATTGTTTATGACTGCTTTCCCACTACAGTGGCAGAATTGACAGAGACCCTGGCCTCCAAAGCCTAAAATATTTGCTATCTGGCCTTTTACAGAAAAAGCTTGCCAACTTTTAAAGAGTTAAACTGAAGAGAGTTAAACTGAAAATCTCTGCTTTGTAAATTTTTTTAAAAATAGCAAATAGCCCTCTTATTTTCAATTTCTACTATAAAGCCTGCTGATATTATGATTGGAATTCCATTCAATCTTTATCTGAATTTAGAGACTTGACGTCTTAATAATATAGTCTTCTAATCCATGGTCATGGTATGTGTCTCCATTTATTTAGGGCTTCTTTAACTTTTCTCAGCAATGTTAGTTTTCAGCATAGAGGTCTTATAAGGATTTTAAAAAATTTATTCCTAAACATTTTATGCTTTTTAAAGCTATAGTAAATGGAATATAATTATTTTTGTACATTAACCTTGTCTCTTGTAACCTCACTAGCTTTGTGGATTCATAGGATTTCTACATGAACAATCAGGTCATCTGCGAATAGAGAACATTTACTTCTTTCTTTCTATCCTTTATTCTTTTTATTTCATTTTTCTTGCCTTAGCCTTACTGCATGGTCTAGGACCTCGGGTACAGTTATTGAATGGTGAAAATAGGCTTTCTCAGCATTCTTGTCCTTCTATCCATGGCAAACTGCCTGTTTATCTGTGGTTGGTCTTTTGTGGGAGAGTTTCCTGTTCCACCCCTCCCAGTAGTAGACCTCTTATTGGTCAGTGTAGGTGCAGGATACTGAGCTCAAGGCCCAGGACAGTTGCCTGTCCCTCCCCCAGGAGCAGTGATTTGGCTTTCACGCTTCCCGCAGCAGCAATGGATCTTTGCCTGTCTTCTGGGGGTGAGAAGTTTGCTGTCCATTCCCCAGTGACTTAATGCTTCCTAGGAAAGAAATGTGTAGGGAAATACCTGGGGCTCCATGCCTGTCTCCAGTAGAAGCTTGTCACCTCCTTCCTGTACCTATACAACCTAAAATTTCTTCTTTTATCCACGTTCATGTATATAATTCAATGCTGTTAATTACATTCAGAATGTTGTGCTACCATCACCATTAGCCATTACTAAAACTTTACAATCAACCCAAATAGAAACCCTGTACAATTAAAGCATTAATTCCCCATTTCCTACCCCTACCCCGGCCCCTAGTAACCTATATTCTAAATTCTTACTCTAAGAGTTTGTTTATTCTAATTGTTTCATATCATTGAGATATACAATATTTGTCCTTTGTGTCTGATTTATTTCATTCAATATAGTATCTTCAAGGTTCAACCATGTTGTTGTATTATCAAAACTTCATTCCTTTTTACAGCTGAATAAAATCCCATTGTATGTATATACAACATTTTATTTTATCCATTCATCAGTTGACGGACACTTGGGTTGCTTCTACCTTCTGGCAATTATAAATAATGCTGCCATGAACATTGGTGTGCAAATACCTATTTGAAACCCTGCTTTCAAATCTTTGGGGTATATATGTAGAGGAGGGAGTGCCAGGTGACATGGTAAGTCTATACCTAACTTTCCGGGGAACTGCCAAACTCTTCCACAGCAGCTGCACCATTTTATACTTCCACCAACAATGAATGAGTGTTCCTATTTCTCCATATGCTCTCCAACACTTGTAAATTTCTGTTGTTGTTGTTTTAATAGTAGCCATTCTAGTGGGTGTGAAATGGTATCTCATTGTGGTTTTGATTGGCATTTCCCTGATAGCTAATGATGTTGAGCATCTTTTCATTTCCTTTTGGGCCATTTGTATTTCTCTTTGGAGAAATGTCTGTTTAAGTCTTTTGCCCATTTTTAAAATGGGTTTGTCTTTTCATTGTTGAGTTGTAGGATTTCTATATATTCTGGGTTTTAAACCTTTATCAGATATGTTGTTTCCAAATATTTTCTCCCATGGATTAGGCTGTCTTTTTCACTTTTGTGATAAAGTCCTTTGAGGCACAAAAGTTTTTAATTTTGAAGAGGTACCATTTATCTATTTTTTCTTTTGTTGCTTGTATTTTGGGTGTAAAGTCTAAGAAACCATGGCCTAATGCAAGACCCTGGAGATAGCTTCCCTACATTTTTTTTCTAGTTGTTTTTTTAGTCCTGGTTCTTATACTTATGTCTGATCCATTTTGAGTTAATTTTTGTATATACTGTTACGTAAGGGTCCTCCTTCATTCTTTTGCATATGAATATCCAGTTATTCCAGCACTATTTGAAGAGACTACTCTTTCCCAATTGAGTGGTCTTGGCAGCCTTGTCAAAAATCAATTGGACAAGTAAGATGGCAGCAGAGTAAGGAGCTCCTAGAGTCAGCTCATGGTACAGGGCAGTTAGTAATCACCCAGAGATATCTAAAGCACCTGTTTAGGGGCTCCAGGAGCCCAAAAGAGCATCCTGCAACGTCCATGAAAGAATGGAAAAAGAAGACTCCCCATCTGCAAAGAAGATTCATAAGTGGAGCACTAAATGCCACAGAGGGCAGCGCCCATCCTCCACTGACGGCATAAGCTGCCTCGGGAGCTATTCCGTGGCTGGAATTGGAAACTCCACTTCCCAAAAATGGGGGAGGAAGAGACGGTTGGGCACCATCTTCAGCTACTGATTAGTAAATTCAGTGGACTGAAGTATAATCCTAAGAACAGTTTGAACCTGTCCAAGTCAAAAAGAGACCGGTAGCAGCCATTTTAATTCCGCCCCTGGTACAAGGAGAAGCGGGACAGACTGAGGATCACAGTGCTGGTAGGGACCAGCTTCTTTCCATCCAGATCAGATTGCAGCTCTAGCATAAGCCCCAGGCCCACCTCTGGCAGGGAGGAAGCTTGGGGGACCTACACCGGCCTCTCTGGGAAACTACAGGCCACACCACGGAGGTCAGTGATCATCTTGCACTCTGGCGGTGCAAGCTGCCTCACGAGCTATTTTGTGGCTGGAGTTGGAAGTTCCATTTTCCAAAAACAGGAAGAAGAGATGGTTGGCCACCAGTTTCAGCTACTGATTAGTAAATTCGGCTGGCTAAAATATAACCCTAAGAACAGCTAAAGTTTGAACCTGTCCAAGTAGGAAAGAGGCCAGTAGCTGCCATTTTTACTCTGCCCCCAGCATGAAGGGAAACTGAAAATCAGTGACAGTAGAGACTGGTTTCTTTCACCCAGATCAGCCAGCAGCCCTAGCCTAGGCTTCAGCCCAACCTCTAGCAGGGAGGAAACTGATGGGCCCTGCACCAGTCTCTCCAGGTAACTACAGGTACATTCAGCAGGCACAGACTGAATAGTCGGAAGTCTACTGGGGCAACTGTGGTCATTTTGGGCCCACACAGCATAAACTGCTGCCCACACCTGCAGCTCCATCGCCGCCCCAGTCAGGGGAGGAAGGGGCGTGAAGCCTCATCTCTGGGCAACTATAGTCTAGGCCTGCACGTCTTGGATTATTACACACAGCTATGGCTCTGTCCTGACCCCTGGCAAAGGAGAAGGTTGGGAGAAGTTTCATTGGCCCCTGGGGCAATGAGGGAAGCTTGAGCCTCCACAGCTTACAGCACCAACTACATCCTTTGCTCCTACTACACAAACAGCAAGGGAGAAGGGGCAAGAAAGCCCTAAACTAAAGAGAGAAACTGCATCCAGAATAAATACTCTAGTAAGGCAGATGCCAAGACACCAACAAAAAATTACAATCCACACCAAGAAACAGGAAGATGTGGCCAAGTTGAAGAAGAAGATAAGCCTCCAGATGACATAAAGAAGTTGAGACAACTAATCATAGATGTTAAACAGATCTCCTTAATAAATTCAAAGAGATGGCTAAAGAAATTAAGGATATTAAGAAGACATTGCATGAGCACAAAGAAGAATTTGAAAGCATACATAGAAAAATAGCAGATCTTATGGGAATGAAAGGCACAATAAATGAAATAAAAAATACACTGGAATTATATAATAGCAGATTTGAGGAGGCAGAAGAAAGGATTGGTGAGCTTGAAGAAATAGCCTCCAAAAGTGAACATATAAAAGAACAGATGAAGAAAAGAATGGAAAAAATTGAACAAGGTCTCAGGGAACTAAACAACAGCAAGAGACATGCAAACATACGTGTAATGGGTGTCCCAGAAGGAGAAGAGAAGGGAAAAGGGGCAGAAGGAATATTTGAAGTAATAATGGTAGAAAATTTCCCAACCCTATTGAAAGACATAGATACCCATGTCCAAGGAGCACAACATACGCCCATCGAAATAAATCCGAATAGAACAACTCCGAGACATATACTAATCAGAATGTCAAATGCCAAAGACAAAGAATTCTGAGAACAGCAAGAAAAAAGCAATGCATAACATATAAGAGATACCCAATAAGATTAAGTGCCGATTTCTCATCAGAAACCATGGAGGTAAGTAGACAGTGGTATGATATATTTTAGATACTGTGAGAGAAAAACTTCCAGCCAAGAATCTTATATCCAGCAAGACTGTCTTTCAAAAATGAGGGCACATTTAGAATATTCACAGCTAAACAGAAACTGAGAGAGTTTGTAACCAAGAACCTGCTCTGCAGGAAATACTAAAGGGTGTGCTACAGCCTGAAAAGAAAAGACAGGAGAGAGAGGCCTGGAAGAGAGTCTAGAAATGAAGATTATATAAATAAAAGTAACTAAAAGTGTCAAAAGAGTGGTGAAAATAAAATATGACAGATAAAACCCAAATATTCAGAAGTAAACTTAACCAACGATGTAAAGCACTTGTAGTCAAAAAACTACAACTCATTGTTAAAAGAAATTTAAAAAAAGACCTAAATAATTGGAAGAACATTCCATGCTCATGGATTGGAAGACTAAATATCATTAAGATGTCAATTATACTCATATTGATATATAGATTCAATGCAATCTTGATAAAAATTCCACCAGCATTTCTTAAATAAATGGAAAACACGGTTATCAAACTTATTTGGAAGGGTAAGGGGTCCTGAATAGCCAGAAACATCTTAAAAAGGAAAAGCAAAGTTGGAGGACTCTCATATCCGGACTTGATATTACCTAGCTACAGTGGTAAAAACAGCATGGTACCGGCATAAAGACAGACACATAGACCAATGGAACCGAACTGATGGTTGAGAAACAGACCCTCACTTCTGTGGTCAAGTGATTTTTGACTAGCCTGTCAAACCCACTGAGCTCGGGCAGAACAGTCCATTCAACAAATGGTCCTGAGCAACTGGATATCCATAGCCAAAAGAAGGAAAGAGGACCCCTATTTCACATCTTATAAAAAATTTAACTCAAAATGGATCAAAAACCTAAATATAAAAGCAAGAACCATAAAGCTTCTAGAAGAAAATGTAGGAAAATATCTTCAAGACCTGGTGGTAGGTGGTGGGTCTTTAAAGAAGATAAGAGGAGGACTGAGATGGACTACTGATGTTTAATGTATGTAGAAGTTTTTTGTTTTTAAAGATTTTATTTATTTACTTTTTATCCATTTTAAAGCCAGGAAGTGTGAGTCCTCCAAATTCCTTCTCCAAGATGGCTATGACTATTTGGGGCTCCTTTTATGTGACAAATTGCTTTTCTTTTGTTGCTTTCAGAATTCTCTTTAATCTTTGGCATTTGACATTCTGGTTAGTAGGAGTCTCAGAGAAGGTCTATTAGGGTCTATCCTGTTTGGAGTATGTTGAGGTTCTTGGACATGTATGTCTTTCTTAAGAGTTGGGAAATGCGTGGCCATTATTTCCTCAAGTATTCTGCCCTCTTCTTTCTTTCTGGGACTCGCATAATGTAAATGCTGGTCCGCTTAGGTTTTCCTCACTTTTTTTCATTCTTTTACTGCTCTTATGTAAATATTTTGATTGTCCTGTCTTCTAGTTTTCTAATTCTTTTTTTCTGCCTGTTACATGCTTCTCAGTGTATTTTTAATCTCCATTATTGTGCCTTTCATGCCTCCCTCTTGAGATGGCTCCCTCATCTGTTTTGCTCAGTCTTTGCTCATTGTCTGCTTGTTTTTTGTTTGTTTGTTTTATCCCTCGTTGTTTTCACTTGTTGTCTGCTTGCCTCTTCTTTAGGAGGCATCAGTAACTGAACCTAGGATCTCCCATGTAGGAGGCGGGTGCCCAACTGCCTGAGCCACATCTGCACCCTATTGTGCCTTTCATGCCCATAATTTGTTTCTTTTTAAACTTTCTAATTCTTTTTGCTCACACATTATCCTCTTAATATGTTTTAGCTCTATATCCACTATTAATTTCTATCCTTATTTTCCTTCATCTCCTTGAATTAAGGAGATTTTTTTATTAAACATTTTTTATTAGTTTTTCCAAAGTTGGTGTCCGCTGTTGTTCCCTTGCTTGAGTGACATCTTTTTGTTTAATATGGCTTGTAATTTTTTGCTGATGTCAGGGCATCTGATTATTTTGATGTTAACTCTTAAGATCAGTTTCTCCCTCTTGCCTAAGGTTTTATTGTAGATTGACTTTGTGTTAAGTCTCTTCTTTGATCCTTGGTCAACTTATTATATATCTTTAGAGTAGCCCGTGTTTTACTGTTCATATTTTCTCAGGTCTTCTGCACCTGCTTCTTGCCCTGGACATGTGGTACAACTTTTAAGATTGCCTTTTTGTGTACAATTGTTTCACCTCCAGGAGAAAGCTTCCTTTCCTATGTTCCTTCTTTGGGAATCCTGATCTGTTCTACTTGTCTTGGTGTAGAATTTTCTTCCCTGCACCTAAGATTTGTTTAACTTCTCTACCTCACTCAGTGCCCCCTTTTCATTACACTTTTCAGTTCTTGGACCAATAGTTCTCTGAGAGTTTTGTTTCCTGGGGGCTCTTTTGTATGCAGGTGCTCACTAGCTGCATGTGTTCTGCCTTGGGTCTCTGTGGACTTGGTTCCTTGTGCCTGGATAAGTATTGGGTTGGTTCTTACTCGTGGCTGTGAGTGGCTGTATGGTCTGAAACCACGGAGGAGGTCCCTAGGCTATGCTGCCTCTGTCTGACTCAAGCTGTGCAGTGAGGGGGATGGGTCTGGGCTGCAGGTCCTGGTTGTAGATCAACACCTTTTGTGTTTTATTCTTTTTCTATGATTCATCATTTGGAGTCCTTCTCTAGTCTCTTTATTGTCCACAGTTCCAAGTGAGATTTATTTTTATCAGTTGTTTCTTGCTCTTACCTACTTTAAGAGCAAACACCTTTCTCTAGTGCTCTGCTAAAGGTTAAACAGTGTGTCCCATCCTTCTTTTGAGAGGCTTATCACTCTTTAGAAGTCAGTTTATCTGGTTGCCCTGCAACCTCAGTTCTCTTTAATTGGATCAAGAAGTTATTTTGTAGATTTTTGGTCTTTTTCTTTTTGGTGAGATGGGAGCTACAATCTCATGTCCTTCTATATTCTGAGAAAGAGAATTTGAGAACTCATAATTCAAACTTTCTGTAATTCCATAAAAAGGCTTGACTACACAATCTGAAATCACTATCCAGTAAAAAATTGGTTTATATATTTTTTGTTGTTCTTGATCTTAAATAGGTTTTTTCAGCTCCTTGAAATTAGAAGTATCTGGGCATTGTGTGAATAAGCATTAGTGAGCAAATATGTCATGGAAGGGATTCAGTCATTAGCTGGATTGCTGGATGCTTGTAAGAGCTTTTTTCAACCTAGTATTGTATTTGTGTTCAGGAGTCTGTTTAAAAATAAATTTAACTTAACCACCACACACACAGACTAGAGGATTTAAAGATTATCAAGTGATGAGAATTACATCTTATTATAAAATGCTAATTAACAGTTGGTCTCATTTTGTTTTTAAATAATTCTAATCAAATTTGCTACATTTTCAGGATATTTAAAGAGCAATTTTCCTAAGTACAGCATATTTTGATTTAGGCTTACAACAGGTTATTGCATTGCCTCTATTTTAACTACAGAAAGTTTTGCAGCCAATAACATGTCCTCAGTATAGAGAGCCATTGACAAAAGCAAGAAAAGTGTTAAGTAACGTAACTGCTGTTGAAATAGTTATGCATGTTTAAAATGTTTTTTCTTCCTTTTTCAGGGCATCTCACTGGGAGATATCCCACCTTTTCCCAGCAGTAGCAATGATGGCATGAATTCTTCAGCACATTATAATGCAGATTTTAGTCAGGCCATAAGTCACGATGTGAGTCTCCATGAGGCCATGTTGCTGTGTCCCAACAATACATTTGGAAGAGATTCAATAGCAAGGACTTCACAGCTACAAGAACCTTTTCTGCCATTAAATTCATCTACCAACAATCCTGAACAGACCCTTCCTGGAACTAATTTGACAGGATTTCTTCCACCTTTTGACAATCAGATGTGGAATCTAACAAGCCAGGACCTGCTATATGACCTTGATGTAAATGTATTTGATGAGATAAATTTAGTGTCTTTGGCCATGGAAGAAGGTTTTGATCCAATGTTAGTTTCTCAGCTTTTTAAAGAACCAGATTCTGATTCTGGGCTCTCCTTAAATTCAAGTCATTTTAGCACTTCTGTCACCAAGTCTAATTCCTCTCACTCTGTGTGTGATGAAGGTGCTGTAGGTTATACTAGCGACCTTGAATCTCTTTCCCATCATGACTTAGGAGCTGTAGGCTACTACCCAGAGCCTGGCAAGTGTTATCACATGGATCAGAGTGATTCTGGTTTACACGGAGAACTTGCATTTCAACACATATTTCATAACCACACTTACCACTTACAGCCAACTGCACCAGAATCTACATCTAAATCTCCTTCAAGGCCTGGGAAGTCTCAGAAAATAAGTAGGTACCTCGATGGCACAGATAGAAACTTAAGCCGTGATGAACGGCGTGCTAAAGCTCTGCATATTCCTTTTTCTGTAGATGAAATTGTCCGCATGCCTGTTGATTCTTTCAACAGCATGCTAAGCAGATACTATCTGACAGACTTACAAGTGTCGCTTATCCGTGATATTAGAAGAAGAGGGAAAAATAAAGTAGCAGCTCAGAATTGTCGTAAACGCAAATTAGATGTAATTTTAAATCTAGAAGACGATGTATGTAACTTGCAGGCAAAAAAGGAAACCCTTGAGAGCGAACGAGCCCAGTGTAACAAAGCTATTAACATAATGAAACATAAGCTGCATGACCTTTATCGTGATGTTTTCAGTAGGTTAAGAGATGACCAAGGTAGGCCAGTCAGTCCAAACCAGTATGCTCTTCAGTGCAGTCATGATGGAAGTGTTTTGATTGTACCCAAAGAACTGGTGACCTTGGACCCCAAAAAGGAAAACCGAAAGGGAAAGAGAAAAAGCGAGAGAAGAAACTGAAGATGAACATGGATCAAGTAGTGACACCTGGATCACAAATCATTGAAACTGAGCTTCAAAGTTTAGCTCTTGTGAAACAAGTTTAGGACTTGAAGATCACATTTTTGGGAAGCCACAACTTTCATGAATTGAAGTACCCTGATTGCAGTCTATGCAAGATTCATAAATAGTATGTTCAAAGAATAAATATTGCACATCTAGATTAAGATGTATTTGTTAAGTAGCCTTAACATTTTCATCTAGTATTAGCACTGAAATAGTGATAGCTTTTCAAAAGCTATTTTATGACTAATTTATAATTTTTTCTGTAAAAATAAATTTTGAGTTTATAGCTTTTGTCTGTTTTATACAAAAACTAAGCAATTCACCTTTGATGGTTTCTCTCCAAAACATCCACAATTCAGGAATGTAGGTGGAAAATCTAGCAAGTAAAGAGAGTATGTTGTAATTTTACATGGGCAACTGTCTTAAACTAAGGCACCAAAAAGGGAGCTTTAAAATATATTGGGTTTTAATAAATGGTTGAGAGATCTCTGCAATCATAGGTAAAAGATTTAGGTCACAGGCCTACCTCCTATAACTATATAATGGCGTGGTGCTCCCAACATATAAGGAAACAACTCCAACAAGAACTAGTACCTTTTTTACTCATCAGGTCCCAGAGTGCAAGAAGTGCCAAAAACGGCCACCCTGAATTCACACTGTGACTTACTCCAAAGATAAAATAGGTGAAGCCCACAGGATCCCTTTCCTGCCAGTAGTAAAGCCAGCCTGTAGGGATGTTTCCAACATCCTAAAGCATTGAGGTCTCAAAAGAGAAAATTATTTCCTTTTTAAGAAACAACATGTATAGGCTAAATTTCCGTGTTACTGGAATCAAGGCCAGGTATTTCTCTAAGAATCAGGTGTTTTTCTTACTATGTAAAATATCATAAATTATTCTGGGTTATAGAAATGCAATTTTATTCACCCTGAATTCTACTCCATCTTGGTCCTTAAGCATTTTTCCCCCTTGGCACTTCAGCAGCTCTAGATTTTACCAGCAAATGCTTCTAGATGTAAAAATTTACCTTCAATGACCACTTGTTTTCATTGCTGCTTTTGATCGCTTCACAAAAAGTTGTTTTTCCAAGGAAATAGTTTCCCAGGTGTCTTAGTTTCAAGAAATATAAAGTCTAATAACCAGTGTATGTGTATAAGACTGTTACAGTGGCTTTCTTCATTCAACACAAATACCCGTCATGGTGGGCACTCTTCCCACCGTGAGTGAATTGTAGTAGAGCATATAGTAAATGGGTAATAAACTCTGCATGCAGCAGAGAAAGGTGAGAAAATATTCTGTGACCAGACTGCCAACACCCAGCTCCACAATGACAGCCTGATTGGAGTCATCCCTGAAAAGGACACCTATTTTAGTTCAAGCACTAATGAATACAGGATTTGAGAATTTGTGCCCGAAAGCATTTTATGTAACCAAGCTGTTCACATAGCCATTTAACCCATTTATTGTTTAAATAGCTAGATCAGTCTGACCAAGGTACATTTCAATCCCATCAAAACAGATACAAGGGGGAAAGGGCACTATGATGGTGCTTCAAATGTTCCCTAGTATTTGGTATGCACAGACCCCTAAAAAGTCACTTTTCTAGTCAGGAAATTGGCCTGAATCCAAATTTCATTTTGCAACAGCCCTATGCTATGTCCTTACCTGTTTTTAAAAAAGCTACTTATTAGTTGGGAGTATCTTTTAAAAGTTACCTGTCAGCCCACCATGCTTGTGTCTCATTTATATTTCTTCCATATCAAAAAACCTTAGCACTTCTGTGACAAAAGGTCACGTTAAATCATTGCAGGTTATAACCTGCAAAGTGGTCCCTTTCTAAGCCACTTGAGCACATCCAGATCATTTAAAGAAAAAGCCCAGTACATATTTTAGGTGTGCTAAGTTAGTGACTTTTACATCTGAACTATCACTTGCCAAGCCTTACTAGCTGTCTAGTTTAACAGAAATGATTAAAAACTTGCCCAGTAAAGACAAACCGGAGTTCAGTCACTAGCAGCCAAAGTCAGTGTCCAATGATTTTTAACCTCTTGGACAATCATGCCCTTGAGACCCCTCATTGTTTGACAATTGGGCAAGATAGTGTAACTTCTGAAATTATAGCATGCTTTCCAAGTCTCTCTTCCTCCTTGGAAGAAAGTTCTCTAGCCCATCATGACTTCCAATGACTGTGACCTTGAGATTGAGCCAGAACCAGTCAAGTTGCTCCCAAATTGGTAAAACCCAGTTTGTACAAGGTGAACAAGTGTTTTATTCTGCGTTTGTCAAGTTTTGTTACACAGCAGTTGGGGGAGGGGGTGGCACAGAAGCAGCACCCTATACTGAAATGTGATTTCCTGTGTTTAAGGCAGTCTTGAGTTAAAACAAAAAAAAAATCTCACTTTCTAATAAAAACATCACAAACACCTTAACACCTGACATGCATGCAGAAAAAGGCCTATGGTGAGTTTTCAACACAACCTAGTATACTTTTAGTATGCCTTTCTCTTCATAAGCCATTTTGTTATGCTATTATGTAATACATTATGTAACTCACTCCCCATTTGACATTCCCTTAACCTTGCCTGCTAAGCACTAAACCACAAGGATTAGACATCTTGAAGTTGTGCATTATTACTTGATTTATCCTCTCTAAAGTTAGGTTTCTTTCTAGAGCCGCATTTTAAAAAAACCTTCGAAATCATATCTTCCCAACAAATGTGACACCATTTTATAGCCTATGATGGATGCAGTTATTTTAAACAGAAAGCTCACGCTTCAGAAACTTAGGCTTTTTGTCTTGTTTCCATCAACAGCTTACTTACCTGTGAAATACCTCATTAACATCAAAACAATTTTAAACCTAGTAACCCTTCTAAAGTTTTCCTTTTTCCTTTAATTCATGTATGTCAAAATACTTCATTTTTTACCAGCCAATCTTAACCCTTTCAGAAAATCACTGATAATCATTCACTGACACAGATTTCACATCTCAGAGTCTTGTAAAAGAACCAGTTAATGTGGACCACTCTAGGCTGGTTAAAATTCGTGATTTTAAAACACCAATGTCAAACACAGGTAAAGCGAGAAAACTAATATTCAGATGCTGAGTAAAGTGTAAATGGCATTTTATTAGGAATAGCCAATGCCCCGATGCTTTTATCTATTGAAAGAAAAATATCAATGCGCAAAACTGTAATACTGCTTTAAAAATTTAGGGAATGGCAATCTTTTTGGACAATGGAATGTTTATAAAAGAAGATTCACACATTTTATGTGTAAACAGTACACCACGTTATTTGGATACAAAAGTATTTATTTTATAAACTTTATATTTAAAATAGTTTTTATCTGTCCACTCACAAAACCTAATTTAAAACATGATACATTTCTCTCTAGCTGACTTTAGAATGTCACTGTTTTACAAACAATACTTAATTTCTGATTGTTTTATACTAAGAACCTGTACTAAATGAGGTTTATATTTTAATCAGAAAACATTTCCCTTTAATCTTAAAGAGTGCTTTTTAAAATGAAGGCACCAACAAGAACTACTTTCAGATGGTACAGAATTTCTTATTTCTTGAAGACTCTGTGGTTGACCACTTCTTCATTAGTTACCTGCAGCAAGACACCTTCCTGCCAAAGGAAAAAAAAAGTATCTGAAGAAGTTTATCATGTTTGTTCAAAGAACCTAAATAACTTCAGAGGTGGTCTAGGATCAAAGACGACTCACTGATGAAATATAGGAGAATATGCCCTGATTATCACATTCCTGAAAAGGCAATAAAGCCAGGTAATCTAACTGTAGACAATTACTTTAAGAAATAAATTTCAGCAGCCAACCTCCATCTTTCCTATTATGGTAGGGCACATTTAAACCCCAGCTATTAAGTATTGGATACATTCAGGATTATAATGTAGACAGACACTTTACTTCTAAGTATAGAAACTATTATCTGATAGCAGATTCAACCTTTTGCCCTACCTTTATCCTGATTAATACGTACGCAAGACTAGATAGAACCATATCAAGTAACAGAAGACCAAAATGTAAATAAAAACCCTTATTTCACTCAAAATGCTTGATCCAAGAAATGTGAATACACAAGGGTGTAACGATGGGAAATGATTTATTGAACTTGCATCCTAACTTTTACCTACCATTTTACTACCAACACCACTGAAGGAACCAAGAAAAGCTTTATTAATGATCACTTGGCTTGCCTCAGCTGTTGAAATGAAGCACTTTACAGTCTTTGTGGCAGCAGAATATACTTGTCCATGGTTCAAATCATTGCTAAAATTCCAGCAGGGAAAAAAATGATATGTTAAGCACCTGAATCTTCATGGAGGGGGAGGGGATGGGAAAGAAGGGAAAAAAGGGAACAAACAACCAAAATAGTTTAAGTAAATGATTGGAAAACAGGGTTTATAAAATTATTCTCTTGAGTTTATAAATTGTTAAACTCAATTTACAGCTATGTTAAACTACATAAGAACCACTATACTGAAATAGACCATTGAAGAGTATTAGTTTATCTTTTGGGGAGGAAAATTAAGAAAGGAAAAGTAAATAAGATCTTACCTAAAGAAGTTTAACTGAAGCTTAGAACTATTTTGCTCTACACCCTCAGCTTTCGTTGGCATCCTTATAACTACTGTAGTTAAAGCTTTGTAGAAACAGCACAGTTTTTTAAGACTGGCTGAACTTAGTAGCCGTCAAGAGTTCTCTTGTACTAGACCTGTGTCCCTGAAGAGTACCTCGCTGGGGTTATTTCCTTTCCTTGCATTGAAGAAGCAGCATCTAAAAGATCTAAAAAGGTGTTTCTCCTTGCAGAGATATCCCTTAAGTTATCTAGATAATTTAATCCTGATGAATCGCAGACAACACACTTATATCTGACCAGCATTTATCTTACACAATTACAACAACAGCTTTGCAATGGACCTTAATTATACTACCCACTCCTTAACTTATTTTAAAAAAAAAGTCTATAATTACACAATTTCCTTTAGAATTATTTTATTAAATCATAAATGTACAACAGCTTCTTAACTCTACACACGCACTTAAATTTTTTTTAAAGGAAAACGTTATGTCTTATTACACCATGATCCTGGCTAATAGCTTTTCAAAACTTTTGAGAAAAATCTTAAAAAAGGTTTCACATGTCACCTGAAACTTACAAATTTAACATTATCAAAGAAGGAATGCTTCTACACTCTTACAAAGACCACTAGAAAGAAACAACAATTAAAAAGCTAAGAAACTGTCTCAAAGGCATTTTTTTTTTTTTTTTTTTTA
>JAQZBX010018198.1:6479-16549 GCA_029593785.1 Cabassous unicinctus | reverse complement strand
CTCTCATCCTCTCCTATTTATACAGTGAAGCCTGTTTCAACAGAAGTAAAGAGTAAAAAAAAATAGGTTATGAAATTATCCATCTAACCAGATTTTAAGGAAAGATAACATGATCCTAAAAAGCTTTTACTCCTGGCAGCTAGGTCTCCCAAGACAATAATAAATTGTAAAACTCAAAAGCTACTTACCCATGGCAAATAGGAAGAAGCTCAGTATCGGCTCCTTCCTCCATAACCCCCACTTCCTCCACTGCCTCCTGGACCATAGTTTCCTAGAATTGTTGGAAAAACAGGAGAAAGAGTTTACACTTTGACTTTCCATGATCTGCCTAACTACTTTATTCTATGGCTACCACTCAATCGTAACCCATTATTTCCAATTAACCTAATTACTTGGGAAAGGGAATTATTCAAGTTCACAAATACTACAACTTTTTCCTTTAAATTTGTAGACATCTTACTGCCATTTTTTAAGACAGCCATCTACCATCACTCAGGAGCTGGTGAGGGACTGATTTAAAGCACAAGAATAGGATATCTGTCCATTCCTACTAAAAAACCATCCAATCTGACACTAACAATTATTTGTATTTCTTTGGAGTATTTCCACAAAATTTCAGTAATGATTATGATGGGAATGCCCCTTATAAGATATCATCGTATATTGTATCTTCCTTTGAAATCATTTAACAATGCCTTCAAACTATACAAAAATTTTAGAAATCTAATTTTTTAGTTATAAATTACCTCCACCATATGGTCCCCCCATGTTCCTGCTACCACCAAAGTTTCCACTCTTCATTGGACCATAGTTAGAAGGTTGCTGATTATAATTCCCAAAATCATTGTAACTTCCACTTCCATAATTTCCTGTTAAAGAAAATTAGAATACTAGTTTTGCATAATGAACCTTTGAACAACACATCCAAACACCAAACCACTAATACATGCTGAATATTTAGGACAAATATCCCACAAAGACAAATCAGAATGCAAAACACCTATCTACAGATCTACAATTTTAAAAGGCAACTAATGACAACATTGAAATGAAAAGTCTCAAGTTTTAAGCCATTAACTCCAATTCAAATTCCCACATAAAGGTTTCAGGTGAATTTATTACCTCCTCCATAGTTGTCATAACCACCTCCGTAGCCCCCACCCTGGTTGCCATATCCAGGTCCTCCACCACCATATCCTCCTCTTCCTCCTCCATAACCAGGGCTACCTCCAAAATTGCCACCTATTATAAAATAAGCCTTTAAGTAATTACTTAATATTTTCAATGCCATTTGAACTGTCTTATCACACCCATTTCCTGCTTTCCAAAACACATAAATTATGTAAAATGTTCATCCTGTAAAGTCTCTTCTAGAGCAGCCTCAAGGGCAGAATACCTATCCTTGGGTATTGGGGGCACGGGCAGGCTACCCACAGCCAACTGGATAAAACTATCTGCTGTACTTCTAACACCACAGCTCTCCCCCAAAACTGGAAATATTAAGTGTCTCTTTAAGGCATCTAGAAAAGAGTGTATTTTGGGCAAGGGTTCTGGGGCAGACAAGTGCTGTGGGCCACTGGGATATACCAAAAGAGCCGCAATTCTTCTACTGGTACAAAAAGAAAGTTCCCAACTCATGTTTCCCTGTAAATTACTATGTCTCAATATGCCCAAGACCTGATTTTCTGAGTAGAAATGGGGGGAGGACCAGAAATTAGCAAACTTTTAAGTAATTCTAAACTGTTACAATCTCAAAATACTTCCAAGTACAAAAACTTAACTTTCAAAAAATTTTTTTGAATACTGAGGTGTAGGAATAACTTACTCGTAGTCATGCCTAATGAGTTGGTAAAACCAGGTCTATATCCAGGGTCAGTTATTACTTTCACTATTAGGAAACCTGTCAGTTAAGTACCAATGTTTTCTACACTTTGACAAAACTATAATATCTAATACTATTTCGCACCCAACATAACTGGTTCACGAACGTATTAGAAGCCAGGAGCACGTTTGTATTGTTTTTTTAAATATTTCTTAGATGAACGTTTTTTGGGAAATTATCCTGAAGGACTCCGTCTAGGTAAACACTAAGGACTAACATAACTAACATAATTACTATTATAGACTCCCCCTATGTTGATTTCAGTCACATCCTGAGTTCCACACTTTAAGGAATATACTATAAGTATCACATCTAAGTCCCATTCTTTTCCTCGAATTAGATAGCATCTTTAAGTTCTAATTCAGAATCTACCCATATGATTTTTACAAACTACACATGTACTAGTATACACTTGACTTAAAATACACAGCTGAAATAAGATTAATCATGTAGGAAAAGCCAAACTGAACCACTATCACCTAAGCCCCAGGGAGGCAAGTTTAAATGGTGAAACACAACACATTAAAAAAATATATTAAAAAAAACTCAATGTATACAAAGCAACTAGAAGACACATACAATGATTAAATTACATAAACCAAACTAGAAGAAACTGACCTCCAGGTCCTCCTCCATACCCATTATAGCCATCTCCAAATCCACGACCACTTCCATATCCATCTATTAAGTGATGAGAAAAAAGACTGAGTACTGTGCCTATTTCTAACATGCCTTCCTGTCACATTCTCTATTAGCACCCCTGGATAATTAGGAACCATTCCCCATATGATGGGACACGTTTCTAGTTTCCTCAAAAATAAATCATAAAAACCATATAATTAAATTACCAAGACAAATGCCTAGATTTTTGGCTTTGGTTTGAAAACCTCAACTCAAAGGTGCTCCATATACTTAACACTATAGCATGACACTAGTTTTTTGTTGGTACTTCATTACTAGTCCAGGTAAATATATCTAAAGCTTACCAAAAAAACAAGGTTACATTTTTAAGCCTACAGGCAAACCTCTGGTACTTTCACTATTCAGAAGCACCTCATAATTACATACTTATTTGAAACTGGAGACCACAGAAGGATCTCTGAAACTCATCTGCCCCTGCATGGTTATAATTTTAATCCCTATTATTTTAAAAATCCTGCCTAGGTTATAGAAGCTATTAGGATGTAGTCTATTTAAAAGTTCTTAGTAACTTCTTAAAATTATATCATTTTCTAGATTCTAATCACAATCTAATCATACTTTTTCTTCAGTAAGTACATTCACCATTCCAGCACTAAGAACTTACCTGATCCTCCTCTAAAGTTACTTCCTGGTCCTGGTCCAAAATTTCCACCACCACCACGTGAATCTCCAAAACCAAAATTGCCTATAATAAATACTCTGGTCAGTAATAAAGAATTACAAATTTTAAATGAATGAAAAAAATAGATTTAAAGATACCTCCTCTTCCACTCCTAGAACTTTGGACTTCCTGCATTTCTTGTCGAGACAAAGCCTTTCTTACTTCTGCATTATGACCATTGATGGTATGGTATTTCTGCACTGCAATGAAAAGTTCACACTCTATTAAGCAGGCACTCTCTAATGGTAAGCAAATTATAAATTAATAAAGCTGTATGTGTCAACATACCCAAACATATATAAAGTACCATTAAGGTCGTGTAGTGCCTCAGGGATACTTACAGACAATTTTATCAACAGGATCATGGTCATCAAAAGTCACAAAGCCAAAGCCTCTTTTCTTTCCAGACTGCCTATCAGTAATTATCTCAATGGTATCAATTTTTCCATATTCCTCGAAGTAATCTCTAAGGTGATGTTCCTCAGTATCTTCTTTAATTCCACCAACAAACAGCTTCTTCACAGTAACATGAGCCCCCGGTTTTCCAGATTCCTAAAGCAGTATATGTATTTTAAATAGCGTATTCTAAAACCACAAACAAGGCACACTATCTTGGTCCCATATATGGCTTATAACCTATGATAACATGCCAGGTACTGTAATAACTTAAAGAGTCTAGCCCTTTAAAAAATAAACTGGGGGTCAGGGGAGAACCAGACACCTACCATAGCTTTAATAAGGAAAAAACCTTGATCCGGATACAAAAACTGCATTCTAACCTTCAGTGATACATTTTTCCTTCATACATACTGTTCAAAAAGCTATGTTTTGCTCACCTCTCTCGCTACAGCACGTTTTGGCTCAACCACTCTCCCATCAATTGAATGAGGTCTAGCAGCCATCGCAGCATCAACCTCAGCCATGGATGAAAAAGTTACAAAACCAAATCCTCTTGATCTTTTACTTGCAGGATCCCGCATCACCTTCAAAAGCAAACAGGAATTTAGTCTTTAGGTTCATTACGTCATAAATTCACAATACGAATTATGATAGCATTTTACTATAGTAAAACAGATTGTAAGCGATTCTTTTCCACATGACCCACTTATCAGTTAAAAAGGCCACTGTAGGCAGACTTCCAATTAACATACCACACAGTCTGTAAGTTTTCCCCATTGCTCGTAGTAGTTCCTCAAACTTTCTTCTGTTGTTTCAAAACTTAAGCCACCAATAAAGAGTTTACGGAATTGTTCCTTTTCTCTCTGTAAAGGAAAACACCATTTCAATTTTTATTTACATTTTTTCTTTATATGCAGGAAATTAAATTCTTAAATATGAGGTGACCTGCTGGCAGAGTACCTTTTTCCTCTCCAAAGGAACAGTTTCTAAAGTTTTCTGGGGGGGAAAAAAAAAACTTACATCAAATTTAAACCATATGTTAAACTGTATATTAGCTGTGTTACACCAAAAATACTGCCTCAGCTGAACTACACAAGTTTCAAAGCCATTAATTCTTGATCTAAATTTACTTGACATTATTTAAGCAAATAATAGTATCGCTTAATTTTTTAAACTTTCTGGGGAAAAAGATTATTTCTATTCTGGTCACTGACTTCAAGGATTCTTAACAAAACTTTCACTCAATCCTATATTTAACTACACAGAACTTAGTTTTTAAATACCGAATTAACCAGACTTTTTATAAAACATTAAAATAACTCTGGTTCCTTACAACCTGTAATTTACATTTCAGAATTCGGTATCTGGAGACAATCTCCCTCTAGAGCTCCCTCCAGTGGTCATTCTAATGTATCTCAACCAAAAAAATGCTAGTAAAAATGAGCTGCAGTTTCCTCCCATAAATAACTCTTTCAAGGAGACAAATACTAATATAATCTTAAGATTAACCTTTTCTGACCAAGACAGGTTATTTTTATGACGTCTTCTAAAACATATCAAATATACTGATTTTTGAGAACATGGTTACACTTGGCATTTAGATAACAGAAACTATCCAACCATAAAAACATTCACCTGTAATAACCCCATATTTAAAAAGCCATCAAAAATGGCTGACCACATAGCTACCAAGCAGTTATGTACTGTACTATCATTTATTTCACTTCACTTATTTAAAAAAACAAAAACAACACACCCAAGTTTAGGTTTTCTCAATTTAGTGGCTATCTGGAAAACTTACACATGAAAGAAATGCCTCAAATTTTCCAAGTTGAAAGGAAAAAAAAAATCTGAGTTGAAACCTAGCACCTGCAAACCAGCAGGCAAATATGCTCAATTAGCAGCCCTTTCTGTTGGGTGATGCAAATTAAGAATGGCTTACTGGTAACTAGCTTTAAAAACCTTCAAGATTCATAAACCAGAACAGAATAGGTCATGAAGTCCAGAATCAACTGCAAAGACTGTATAACACAAACTACAATGACAAGCCCGATTTTTTGAAAACAAGAAAAATTTGATTCCCAGAAGAGTATTACTGCTCCCTACCAACAGTTCTATGGAGGTTTCTCCCTAATGTACAGTATTCTCCCAACTGCTCAAGGGAGAATAAATCAGGGAACCCCGCCTCCCCCCCCCCGGAATGGTTCACTGTTTTCAGGATTCTCAATATTAATAGAGTTGAAATTATTAATCTAACTGCTATGAGACATGTAAATAAAAACACGTTGTTAAGCCGTTATTTTGTACATTTGATATTTGGGTTCTCAAACCAATTTAACTTTTTCTAAATATCACTAAATGTCTCTTTAATCCCAAGTTACAAACAATGTACAATTCTTACAAATCACTAACAAAAGGCAAAAACTTATGACTTACCTCAGTTTTTTCCAAACTTACCCGATGTCCACTCTATCGATTATAAACAAAGTTATTTTATAACGTGCTTTAGGATCAAAGAAAATAACCAGATAGGCGGTTCCCCCCTTGCTTGAGACCTTAAGCTTATCAATGTAATGATCAACCACGATTGCAAACATAAACGAGAAAAGTAGGACCGTGGCCTAAAACAGTTTCGTACATAGCACTTATACGCATTAAGGACCGAGCCATGTTTTTAACCAGAGGACAACTAAGTAATTTTTATTCCACTTTGCTCTTAATTTGATGGCTTATCACATATAGACTCCTTGTTCTTACCCAGTAGATTAAATTCTCCTGTAATGTCTCTTACTTAAATAAAATACGAATCAACTCTACAATTTAAAAGGAATCCTTCAGTATAGGAAAGGATTCTGGAAAGAATATACCCCAAATAACCTCCTTCCCCACTGCCACCCTCGTAGTCGGTACTAATACTGTGGCTCCGAATTTTTATTTTTCACTTAAGTTTTATGCGATCCAACCGGTTTGTTTTTAATCGCTTCAGGCCCACATAAAACCGTTATTCAGAGAAACAAGGACTAGAAAACATAAATGGTTTCTTTATAATACAGCTCGCCTTAAATCCTGCCAGAAGCCCGAGATGTTATACCTTTCCTTAAACCGAACCAACAAGCCATGGCGAGCCACCGCCCCCCCCCCTCGCCCGCCCCGTGTGGTTTCGGAACGTAATGGCGCCATTTCATCGAGGGAAATGAGAGCCTTTAACGAGGTACGCAGAACTTTAAAGATCCAAGACACTCGGAATCCACCTCGAAACGATACGAAAACCCCGAGGAAAAAAAAGCAGTTAACTTATTTTTCGATACGAGAACCAAACTAGTAGAAATGACTGTTAAAAGAAAAACGCTGCGAAGTAGGAGGTGAAAATGGCGGCCGCCAAATCCGGTTCCCGGGAGAGGGGGAGGGGAAGCTCCGCAGGCTCACTCACGAGGCCGCAGAAACGCTCAAACGCGGAAAAGTCGGGGGGCCCAAAATTAGCATATTTTAAAAAGGAAATAAAAATTCCGCCTCCACGCCCCACTTTCACAGAAGCAGGACTGCGTTCGCCATGTAAAAATTCCCCCATCCCCCACCCCAGTAAAGAGAAATGGCGCCGGGAGGCTTGAGGGTGGGGAAGGCGTTGTACCATTAGGCCTCCGCCTACGACTCCCCTCAAAAGTATCTCCAAACCCACCCCTTCGGAAACAGCCCAATTTCACTAGCGCTCTCCCAGGGAAGCGCGTGGCCGACTTCCAGTGAGGCGCAAACGGCCTCGCCATGCCCTTTCCAACAACTCATTGATTTCAAACCCGTTACCTCCATCGCGGACTCAGTCGCTTCAGCCCGATTTCCCGCAGCCGAGCGAGATGAGAGAGATCTCCGCGGACGAACACGAGCCGGACTCGTCCTGGCGCTGTTGTGAGAACTGCCGCTGCTCAAGAAACAACGCCACTAGGAACAGCTCCGCACGGGCCCCGGCGCTGCTGCTACTGCCGCTAGAGCCGCTGCCGCCGCTTTTCTAGAACCTTCTCTCCGACTAACGCGTCTTCCCTTACGTCAGGCCGTTGCGTAAACGCCCTAACCGCCGCCAATGGCGGGAACACTTTACTCCTGTCTTACGTCAAATGCGTACCCCTCCCCCCGTCTGCGGCCAGTCGCTGTGCTTGACGTCACTTGCGTAAATGGGGGCAGTGAATTGCGGAACGCTCGAGTCTTGCGTATCTCTGTTTCTCAGAATTGGGTCCAGCCCCCGCCTTAGTGCAGGGCAGGTGAGAAACGGTCGCGCAGTTTGAAATTAACGCTGTCGGGAGGAGCTTAATCCTCTGCCCTAAAGTCCAGCCCCTTCAGCCGGGAAAGTGGTGCCCGCAGGAACGTTTTTGATGATCCCTCCCTTCTCATCGGGTTCTCCCGCCATAAAAATCTTGGTGGTCTTTCCCTTTCTTTTCCCCTCCTTCACGGCAGAGAACTGACTCGGCCCTTTCCGGAAACACCCGAAGCGACTAATAGTCAACAAATTACTGTTCACACTCCATCGAGCTAACCCTGGCCAACATCGTTGGAGCCGGCCCCTTGGGTTCGGTAGAGGTCTTTCGGGAGGTTGGCCCAAAAGGGACACTCTTCCTTTCTTCCCAATTCCCCCAACCCCAAGTACTTCTCCACCCCCATCCCAGCCTTTAGAGGCACCCACCCGGGGGCGAGGAAGTGGGTGGAGTCCGGTTTTGGCGCCAGCCGCCACCGCTGCGAAGCAGAAAAGCATCCGCCTAGAAGACTCCCGCCGCCGTCCTCGCCCCTCCTCCCCTTTCCCTTCGCCACTCCAGGAACGGTGAGTGCGGTCGTCGCCGCGGCCCCCCACCGCGGATCCCGGCCTCCTGGCGGGCGCCGCACTGGGCCTCTCCGCGGTGGGCGCACGCTCGCCCGCCCACCCCGCCTCTCCTCTCCCTTCGCGGCAGCCCGGCGTGGGCGGTGCCACTCCCCCCCCTTTCCCCCGGCGGCCCCGCGCGCAGCTCCCCAGCCCCCTCCCCCTCGGATGTGGCTTGAGCTGGAGGCGCGCAAGGCCGAAGACGCCGCAGACCCGGGACCTGGAGCAGCACGGAGGCGGTGAAGTCGGTGTCTTTCTTTCTCCCTAGTTATTACTCGGTGGTGGTGCTTAAGATACCACATGCACCCCGGGTACCTCTCAGCCCCCTGCTCCCGCCGGATCCCTAGCTCTGGCGGGAAGGAGTTGGGCGAGTGGAGGCCCGACAGCGGGCCGGGCGCAGGGCCTGTGCCGGTAGTTAGTGGGGGTACGAGAGTGTTCTCGGAAGGATAGAGACTTAAGTCGACAGCCGCCTTATTTCTAGACAAAGCGCATTTGCTTCTCTCCCCCATCCCCGCTCCAGATGAGGAGCCCACCCCCTGCCCGCCACGCCGGGCCTGGTCGGCGAGTTGGGCCTCCTGGGAGAGCGGCGCATTTTCCAGCATCCGTGCGGCCCGGCAGGACGTACGGCCCACTGGCCCGAGGCTGCGGCGGGCGCTCCGTTACGTGGCCACCGCCGGGGGTGGGGGTGGCGCGGCCCGGTGGCGCAGTGCCCTTGAGCCCCGGCGCCGCGGCCTTTGTTTCTCCCCGCGGATACGCTACCACGAGGCCCGTGCTCTCGGGTGGGGGGTGGGCGCCTGGGCCATATTACTCCGGAATTAAGCCGGCAGAGACTTGGAGCCAAGGGGGACCCGATGAACTTAGGGAGACGGTTTGTTTTTTAAAGTGACATTAAAGGGGAGTGAACCTTCTCCGTGTGTTTTCTCTGTAGTTTCTTAACGAGTAATTGGAATGAGAAAGGGTTTCTGAGTAGAAATCAAGTTGGGATTAGATTGGAGGTTATTTTGGACTGTTAAAGAGGTCTAGAGGAAAAATTCACGGTAATTTACCGATGTGGTGGTTTGGGTAATTGTGTATGATTTTGAACAAGACGCTGTTTTTTTAAAATATTGTAGAGTTGATATAAACGGGATTTAGATCGGAAGTAACATTTATCCGCTGTTTTTCGGCGCAGGTAAAGCTCAAGTTCAGGTACAAATGTTCCCAATAAGGTCTTCTGGATCCACTTGGTTAGAACACTCAGTCATGTAATGCTAATAATTTATGTAGGAGTTCAAATCTGCTACTCTGGATTTAGATCCATGTTTAATATGTGCACTACCTACGTGGGGGTTGGAACCAAACAGGACTTGTCTTTAGCTACCTTTTATATGTCATGCAAACTTCCTTTTAACTGTCATGCATTTTTCTAGTAATAGCTCTTCAAGTCTGCAATAAAAAATGGCCTCCAATAAAACTACATTGGTAAGTTAATGAAAACCTAAACTATGTAAGGATCTAACACGAGTTTTTTTCCCGAAAATTATAACTTTGCATCTCTGTGGTTGAGAAATTTACATCCATATATTCCCTCCCCGCCCCCCCCCCCC
>JAQZBX010018197.1:0-34859 GCA_029593785.1 Cabassous unicinctus | reverse complement strand
ATTTGGACATTTTTGCAGCCTTGGAACTGTAAGTTAGTACCTGAAAAAAATCTCCATTTTGAAAGCCAACACATTTCTGGTATTTTGCATTGGCAGGCTTAAGCAAACTAAGACTTCCAAAAGCAGAACCCAGGGAAGACACCTGAATGCTCCAGTTATTGGAATTTTGTATGCTCATTTGTTAACATTTTGGCATTCAGAGTCCCACGTCAATCTCCTATGAGTTTCATTATATTAAAAGAATTCCCCAAAGCCTGATAATTTCTTGGCGAACTTACAGTATAGGATTCCTAATTGTTTAAATCTAAAAGCTAAACCCTACCAGGTCCCCACCAAGGGACAGATACTCTATTAAAACACTATCAGAAACACCTAGTCAAACATTTTCCCATTTCAAAACAATGACTAATTCCAAACATCAGGTGTCTGGGCCAACAGCCAACCTGAAGAAGAAAACAATGCAGTATCCATAGCAGGCTCTGGAAAGAACCCTGGCTTGATTTGGGGGGAAACCTGGATTTTAGATGACTCCTGACTCTGAGGTATAGAACATATTGCAAATCTCTTGCTTACTAATTTTTTAAAAATATATTTTTATTACAGAAGTTGTGAACTTATAAAACAATCATACACATGTGGAGAATTCCCATACAACATCCCTTCACCAACACACCACACTGGGGTAGAACATTTGTTACAGGTTATGAGATAATATCATCAGACTATTACCACCAACCATGGTCCATAACAACTAAATTTTTTTAATAAGTAAAATAAATATAGTGGCTATTTCAACCTATTTTGCAGGGATTGGGTTTGGGAATGAATATATATATATAGTCACCATTATGTACTCTAAGAGGGCAGTAAAAATCAAAAGAAGAAAGCATTTTCTCTTGTTTCTTATTAACTGAAACTCAGTATATCTCAAAATACAATCCTTTGTCCTCTTCCACATCTTTATAAACCTGACTTATCTTTCCAAGTAATCTATTTCATTTAATAGCATGTATCATTACTTTTCAATCTAATAGGCAAAAAGCCTTGAATGTGTCTTCGATTCTTCCTTCTTGTTTATCTACAAACGATTTATGTTGAGGTCCTATCAATTACTCAAAATAATCCATCGCTATCCTTCCCTGCCTATTCTACCTGCCATTATCCCATCCTAGGTATCGTATCAAGCCATGCCTGAGCAAGCCAATAATAACCCAATAATAAATCATGTAGCTTATTGGTTGCCTTCATTAAGGAAAATTTAATTGTTCCAAATTACAATTTTACATCTCTGTCTTGTTTCTTCCACTGGAAAGACCATTATTTGGGGATAGGGCTTTGTTAACCACGGAAATAGAAGAACCTATACTCTTAAAGTAAGTTCAAACAGGATATGATTATATTTCAGTAACTGTTTGGGTCCTACTCCAGATTCTACCTTTCTAAATCAAAAGTCTTATATATGCCAAATAGAGTTCCTCCCTCTTTTTAAGCACAGCAGCAGTTATCTATTGCTTCAAAAGCCTGGGGCCTGATGATCCACTTCCAAGGTGGCTCACTCACATGGCTATTGGAAGAATACCTAAGTGGGCTTATCATTGGGCTGTTTGAGCATCCTGACATCATGGGGGCTGGCTTCCCTCAGAGTAACAAATTTAAGCTTGAACAAGGCAGAACCCAGATTGTATTTTATGACCTGTCTTTGGAACCCACATAACTGTACTTTCTGCATTATCACATTGGTTGCACAGGTTAGCCATATTCCATGTGGGAGGGGACTAAAAAGTAGTGTGACTTCCAGGAGACAAGAATTATTGAAGGTAATACCAACAACTAATTTTATGTGTGAGTGTGCAGGTGTGTTGTGGTCATTGAACACCTCTATGGTTTCATTATTTCATGCTACAATTTTCAAGCTTACAAATGTATCCTTGATTAGAAGAGTTACTTCTAGATTGGAATTTAGGAAGACATAAACCTAAAGCTTTGTACATAGAAGCTGTAGCAGTTTGGCATTATTTATGAATTCCAAAAATAGATATTGGATTATGCTTGTAATAATCTGTTCCTCTGGGCGTGATTAAAGTAAGATTAGGGCTTTGATTGGGCCATGTCAGTAGGACGTTGACTCCACACCCCTTGGTGGGTGGGGACTCGGAGATAAAATTACATGGCAGAGCAGAGGAGTTAGTTGGAGTTTTTGAGTTGGAGTTTCTGATACAGAATTTTAATGCTGGAGCCCAGGGAAGTAAGCGCACAGAGGAGGTTGGTCGTGAGGAAGGAGAGAAGCCTCCCGGAAAAGAGACGAGCCATTTGCTTGATAGTCTACAGCTGGCCTTGTGGAAAAAAGCAAGCTTAAGCCCAGAGAGAGGCAAGCCCTGGGAGGAGAGGAACCCAGGAAGACTGAACCCTGGCAGACGTCGGCAGCCATCTTGCTCCAACACATGGCAACAAACTTTGGTGAGGGAAGAAACTTATGCTTTATGGCCTGGTAACTGTGGGCTTCTACCCCAAATAAATACCCTTTATAAAAGCCAACTGATTTCTGGTATTTTGCATCAGCACCCCTTTGGCTGACTAATACAGAAGGAATGCAATTAAAAAAATGGAACACATTGCTCACATTCAGATAATTCTAAACCAGCAATTTGAATAAATGGCTACAACAAATTTCCAATCCTGATTGCACATATTTATATTTATTTATATACCTTGTCATTTTGTTTCTTAACTTATATGGGGGAGAACTATAGAGACTCATAAGCATGGGTCATGGTTTTAGCTCACCACTTGAATTTGAGACCTTAAAATTTTTCAGATTCCACTTCAGCTTTAATATCCTCATCGTTGCTACTCCAAGTGTTGTCTAAGGACCAGAGACATAAGCATCCCCTGGGAATTTGTTAAGAATACACATTCATGGGACTCACTCCAGACCTATTGATTGAGATTTGTGTTTTTATCAAGATGCTAAGGCATCTGTTTAGGAAGTGCTGATCTAGGAAGGACTTCACAGACTGGGAAAGCTGTTATGTCAGATATTTCACCTCAGTGAAGAAAAACACGTATCTGAGATTCTCTGCACAGCACATGTCTCAAAACACTGCTGAGTGAGTGGCCTCATCATGACCTGCCCTGGTGCACAGCCTCTCTCTTTGCTTTTCCCAGGGAAAAGTCAGTTACTCATTACCAGTTACCTCTTGTCTCCTACATGCAAATGCACACGTAAACACAGCAGAATGTGAGAATTTTTTTTCTTTTTTCTTTCTTTTAATGTATTAAGTACAAATGTATCAGGCTTACATTGAATGTTAGGGTGAAAATCTTACTACTTTTCAAAAGATAAAATGCAACTGTCATTAGAACATACAGGTTTTCCATTTCCCACCATGGACTTGGGCAAATCATCTCTTGACTTCTCTGTGCCCCAGTTGTCTCATGATTAAAACGTGGGTTGTAAGAGTAGTTCATAATATTGTGTTAATTGAGACATAATTTACTTTCAGTAAAATGTACAGATTTTAAATGTTCAGTATGATGAGTTTTTTTTGTTTGTTTGTTTGTTTTTTTACTATGATGAGTTTTGACCTAAGTGTACACCTGTATAACCACACCATTTAAGATAGGAACATGACCAAGTTCTCACAAAGCTCCCTTGGCCCCTTTGCAGCCAGCTGTCCTTAGGGGAAGGGTGGATGGAGAGGAGATTCTTAAATAGTATCCAGGATATGAGGCTGGAGAGCACCTTCATTTTAAAGTTGAAAAAGCTGAAATGTACCTAAGATCTCACAGCTATAAAGTAGCAGATTTGCTGACCCTAGTTTTTGTGAGTCTCTCATGGTTCCTTTTCCTATAAATTGAGAAACAAAGTGAAAGGGCATGTATGTGACTCTCATCACCATAAATTATTTTGCCGTTTCTTAAACTTCATATGAATGGAAACATTCAGTTGTGTGATTTGATGCCCGACTCCTTTATGCAACATAATGGTTTAGAGATTTGTCCGTAATGTTGCATATGTCAACAGTCGTCACAGCGTTTTGATGACACTTAAATGAGATAAACGTAAAGGAGAGGTTGAATGATTACTTATCAAATCTGAATAAATCAAAGGAGGATATATGTCATCTTCCATTGGAGGACCTAGTCCTAATTTTGCTGCCTTTATTCGGGTTTGCTAAAATGTTACTGAGATAACTGCAGCAAATAAAACGAAATGAGCTCTTTCCCAATAAGAACATGTTGACTAAGAATGTGACAGGTATTCCTTAGGGCTGGGGAAGATGCCTGGTTTGACAATTATCAGATCTGATGGGAATTTTCCTGGAAAGCAATAAGCATCTGAAAAAGATCTCTTTTAACAGTCCGGTGTCATTATGGCAATATGTCAGTATAACTGGCCTAAATGAGAAAGCCTCTCTCTGCCCAGCAACACAGTTACACTGCTTCTGAACTGTTGGTTTACAATGGAATTGCTCCGCATACTCAGCCACAGCAATGATGAGAGTTTATTATATGAGCCTTATCAACCCTTTGACATCAAGATGAGGTTATTGACTATGAAATAACAAAGCAGTGATCCAGGCAAGAAATGAGAATAAAGATCTTGGCCAAGATCCCATGGCCAATGTGAAGTAGAAAATTGAGGCAATTATTTGGCAAATTCAAGCCAAAAAAGCTAACTAGAGTAGCAACATTGCTTGGTGCTAATGGTGCTCTCAGGTAAGATAGCTATAATTATGTGTCACCATAGCAACAATGCTTAACCACTTTTTCTCATGGGGCTTAATTTCAACTCTTTCTGAGGAACGTTACTTTCTGATATTTTTCAGCATTGAGTAGCCACTTCAAATTCATTTTTAGGAACATTTTTTAGTTATATTAAGAAGCAAATCCAGTGTCTTTATCACTTTTATATTTTTTAACTGCCGGTGGAACCTAAAGACAATTGGCAACATATTACCCTTGACACCGAGGCCAAGGCAATGCGTTCAAAGGAAAATATCTTTCTGTTTTGTTTCACTTTTAATATGGGTTGATGGCTAATTTAGAGCTACTATTACTAACATACAATGTATTAGACAGAATTATTCCAATAAGAAGTCATAAAACTCATCCCAAGCTTGCATAAGCCATGGATTGTGATGACATGGTTTGATCCAGTTCCTCAAGATGTCACTGCAAATTTGTCTCTTTCCTCTGTGCTGGCTTTATTTCCAAATGATAAAGACGGCAACAGAACCCCTAGGCTTGCTTGCGTTTAACTTAGCAGCCCCAGTGGAACATGAGAACTCATTTCCTGATAGTTTCCAGTGTCCTTCATTAGGTCACCCCGTAACCCAGAAGGAAAAGAGGGAGTTTGTTGCTATTTACCTCTACTTGAAACACACCTGGTAAGACTCCACTTTACACATTCATCCCAAAGAAGCCTGAAATTTGGGGTCATTTTGTTTAGTGGAGTGTCATTGATGAAATATAAAATAATAACCCAGCAAACGTTTATTATGTGCCTACAGCCATGTGTTTTCTTAAGTAAAAAATTTTAAAGAAAGAAACAGTAACTTATAGGTCCTACCCTCAGGTAGTTTATGATCGAGCAGGGAGGCAAGACCTAAAATAATTAAGGAATTAGAGAATAGAAGACAATATACCATCCAATGGAACATTGGTGATTCAGATTAAAATAGGCATGGCCATTCATTAAAGTGATTAATCAGTGTTGGTAGAATATATTTACTATATGACCAAGCAGTTATACTCCTAATAGTTACTCAAGAGAAAGGAAACTATATGTTCATAAAAAGGCAATAATAAGAATACTTATAGCAGTTTTATTTACAATAGTTTCAAACTGGGAACAGAAGGTAAATGGATAAATAAATTGGTGTATCCATACAATAGAATACTACTATGCAATAAAATTCTACTAACATGGATGAATACCCAAAACATTATGCTTAATGAAAGAATCCAGGAATAAAACACAACATACTATGTGGTTCCATTTAATGAAATACTAGAACAGGCTAAGCTAATCTACAGTGAGATAAAAGAGAGCAGCGGTTACCTGAGTCAGCAGTGGGGAAATGGTCTCAAACTGACATGAAGAAACCTTTTGGAGTGATGATAATGTCTATATGTTGATTGTCTACAGTGATTACATATGCTTGTCAAAACTCACCAAACTATGCACTCAAAATGGAGATATTTTAGCTTATGTAAGTTATAATTCAATAAGTTAATTAAAAAAATAATTGGGGGGCCGGTCTATGATGGCCAGAGAGATCAGCTTTTTGATTCTCCTGTTGGCTGGCTATTTGGCACAGCAGTATCTGCCATTGTCTACTCCTAAAGCGATTGGCATTGACCTTGGGACCACCCACAATTCTGTTGGGGTGTTTTTTTCCTGGGCACGGGAAAAGTTAAGGTCATGTCAGATGAAAACGGGCATATCAGCCTACTTAGCATGGTGTCCTTTACTGGCAATGATGTGTATGTGGGATATGAAAACTTGGAGCTGGCAGATTCAAAGCCTTAGAACACTATATATGATGCCAAAAGATTCATAGGCAAGGTATTTACCCCTGAAGAACTGGAGGCTGAAACTGGCAGATACCCATTTAAGGTTTTAAACAAAATTTCAGTGGTTGAGTTTTCTGAGACAAGTAATGAGACCATCACCATTTCCCCAGAATATGTTGGTTTTCTACTGTTGTTAAAGCTAAAGGAAATGGCAGAGGAATATCTTGGAATGCCAGTTGCCAATGCTGTCATTTCTGTACCAGCAGAATTTGATCTAAAATGGAGAAACTAAAAAACTGAAGTGCCTAACCTTGCAGGACTGAAGGCTTTGAGCATCAGCAATGAACCTACAGTGGCAGCTATGGCCTGTGGTCTCCACAAGGCAGACAGCGTTCATGTTTTGGTGATAGATTTAGGCAGAGGAACTCTAGATGTGTCATTACTGAATAAACAAGGAGGTAGATTTCTAACCTGAGCAATGTCTGGGAACAATAAACTTGAAGGGCATGACTGCAACCAGAGATTGCTTCAGTACTTATATAAACAGACCTATCAAGCATAGGGCTTCCTCCCCTCTAGGAAAGAGGAAATCCACAAATTAAGGCAAGCTGTGAAAATGGACAAATTAAATCTGACTCTTGCTTAAATCTTTGGGTTGTCCATGTACCAGCTGTGCCCTGAATCTCAACAGATGTGCAACACCTACTCTCCAGTTCATTGGACTCACCCAGGACAACAAACAAAGGAGATGATGATGGACAACAACCATCCCAAGGAACAGAGACTGCAACTGCAAGCAAGATAGCCCCATCCATCTGCCCCATGGGATCTAAGCCCCCTCTCAAGTAGAGGCAGAGTGGGCATCACCATCCCCAAATCCTCAGCATTGGGGAATGAATGATGGACTAAAGTAGACTTACTGGTATTCTAGTATAGACTTATTGTGATTCTAGCAAGGGAAGAACTTTTATCATTGATGTGGAGGCAGTGGCCACTGGAGGTTCTGAGGGGAGGGAGAGAGAAAGATAGGTGTAATATGGGGGCATTTTTGAGACTTGGGAATTGTCCTGAATGGCATTGCAATGACAGATACAGGCCATTATATATCTTGTCATAACTTACAAAATTGTGCGGGAGAGAGTGTAAACTACAATGTAAACTATAATCCACACTTAGTGGCAATGCTCCAAAATGTGTCCACCAATTGTAGCAAATGTACCACACTAATGAAGGATGTTGTCAATGCAGGAAAATGTGGGCAGGGTGGGGAGTGGGGCATATGGGAATCCCCAATGTTTTTTATGTAACATTTATGTAATCTAAGTATCTTTTTTAAATATATATATATATTTAAATAAACAAATAAATAAATCTGGCTCTTCATCAATCTGCTCAGTTGTTAGTATTAATAACATGGAAGAAAAGAGGAACAGGAAGGAACCTCAGAGTAGTGACACTGAAACTATCAAAAGACAAACTTTTTCCAGAAGATTGCTACCATGTGGACAGTGTGGTTGGAGGCGGCCCTTTTGAAAAGAAAAATAGAGAAAGTCAGGTTTTATTTGAAACAGAAATATCATGGAAGCTCTTTGACACCCTAATGAAGACCTCTTCTGGAAACTATTTGTACCGATTTAGCAAGTATTAACAGAAGGCCACCTGGAAAAAGAGATCGATGAGGTGGTTTAGTTGGGGCCTCTACTTGTCTTCCTCAAATGCACCAAGTCACTCAATGTTCTTTGAAAAGGATCCCAACATGTGAGCTAGCAGTGGTGACTGGGGGGCTATCCAACCAGGAATTGATGGAGGTTCTTGGCCTCTCCAAGTCAGTGCTTTAAAATTAAAAATTAAAATTCCCAATAAGCATTCACAAAAAAACAATTTCAACAGAAATTAACAGAATTAAGAAGGTGTGATTATTATTTGTGATCTTATTTGGTGACCTCTTCCCCTTTAGCAGACCACCTCCTCCGATAGAGAAAGTCTCTATTAAAATATCTTAAAAATTTACCTAGAAGGCAACATTAGATACACACAAATATTAATACTATGTAAATATTTACATAGTATTTTTGTTTTAGGATTGAATGAGACCATATTGATCCTTATTCAATTTTAGAGAGATCCCATTCTATCAGGTACTTTTAAAAAGATGGAATTGAGATAAAACTCTACTATGGGAACATGGAAGTAGATAACTATATGCACTTAAAATTGTATTCTGTAAAATTGAATAGTGCCAATTATAAGATTCCCAATTCTTGCTAAATTGTATTAGTGGGTGCTGCTACTTTACTTGGTTATCAAATGTAACTATCAATTTTAACTATACTGGAAAAAGAGTGATTATGTCAGACTGGATCAACACAGATATTTGTAGTAGCTGGGAGATAGCAGTATTATTAATATAATATTATATGATAAATTACTTTCAGAATTTCAATATTCCATTATGTGTCCTAGTCACATAATCTGCCTTTTCCAAATTATTGGATATATTTACTACATCAAGCAATTTATTTTCTTTCTAAAATAGTTACAGGTTTATTCAGATGTTTCCATAAGAGATAGTTTAAATACCCAATTTATTTTCCAGTTCCTTTATCTATTGTGTCTAATTCTCTGCTTGGATTTCCATGATTCTGTCTGATTACAGAACAATAGGGAATAATTTAATTGCACTTTTAAAATGTGTTAATGTCAAAATAAAAGCCATCATTACCATCTGCATTTTTGTTAACCAATACTATTGCTGACGATTGTTTTTACTTGTTTTTCGTTTGTTTATTTATATTTCAGTAAGCCATGGAGAATTTAGAGTGCATCTAAGCTATCAAATGGTATTTAATTTATTTTACTGAGAGTTTTCCCCATATGTACTTTTCTCTTTTTTTAGAGGGTCCTGGGGATTGAACCTGGGACCTCTTACATGTAAAGCAGGCTACTGAACTATATCTGCTCCACCCTACATGTAGTTTTGAATGATGAAACATGCTCAGTTGTAAAAACCCTACTATTTTTTCCTACTGTTTTAAAATATTCACATTTGAACTATTTTCAGCTCTAAGGTTAACGTGGGATTAGAGCAAAAACTTTGTCAATACTGGCAGTAATGTGGAAATCAGCTGAAATTTAAACATTTGTAGCAGTTTATTTTTTTATTTTTGTTGTTGTTTTTTTCCTTTTAGAAAAGCTACATGGACCAAGAAAAAAATATATAGTAATTCTATTTCCATTATGCCCATGATATTTGAAGATATATATATATTTCTCCTTAATAGAAGCATGCTTCATATTTATTTAAACTAATATTTTAAAATTATACCCTGGTCAACATCTTTTTAAATGTAATGTCTGCTTTATCCATTGTTGAATTTTAAAAGATTTTTAATTTCCATTACTGAAAAAGAACTAAGCAAGTTCCTTTCAGTAACATCAAAACATTTCAGCTTTTCAGAGTAAAAATCTGAATGTTCTTAGTATTTTTTGCAGATTTTTTAAAAAGTTTCTTAGAAATGAAATTGCTGTTGAAACAAAGTCCAATCAAATACTTTTGTGTATAGGAAATGTCTAGTAGACAGACAGAAAAATGTACAATATTTGTTAATGTGTTTTATTTTAGAGTCAGTGGAGAAATGTCAAAGATGAATCCTTCACTACACTGAAAATATTCAAGTGTTCTTTGGACTATGTATAAATCTTTAATAAATTTTAGAATTGAAGAAGGTCTTTTTGTAGAGATCTTTAAGAGAAAAGTGTTCAATTCATCTCAAAATCCATATATAGTATCAGCTTTAACCTAAAACATTTTAAGGTTAAACAAGAAAGCTTGAATTTCTCAAATATTTGACTAGCTCTGTTAATCTATTAACATTTTTTTGAGGAAGCAATTGAAAAACAGTGCAGCTAATCTTATATACTAAAATTTGAAATTAAATAATTTTACTGTATCTGAAAAATAGAATGACAGTGTTGGAATTTTGGGTCAATAGTTCAGCATATTCTCTAGTTAGTAACACCTCTGAAAAATGAAGAGATGCCTGACTTCAATCATATTTTAGGGGGTTATTTATCAATAGTCTTGAAATCAATGCAGTTTATTCATTTTAAAGATAAGAATGTGTCCTGAAAGGGGTTGTTATGTATAACAGTCTGAAGACATTTTTTTCATAAACTAACTAAATATACTTTTGTTGTAAATCTAGCTAATGTTTTTTGTAATACATAACTTTTTAAATATTGAGTTCTTGTATAATTATAATTTGTGTATGAATAATTTATTTTGTATCAAGTATGCTTTGGTATTGTGTTTCCTCTCTAACCACTAACTTATCAATAGATACTACATAATATTCCAGTTATTATGCATAACAGAGTGTACCTCTTAAATTTGTGTGTTTACAGGTAATTCATGATTTAATGCAAATAAATACCATTTTCAGTTTGCTTTCTAAACTATGTATCCTGTTTTCCATTCAGGACTAGGCTGGAGTGCATCTCTTTAGGGATATAAACAAGAAAGTGTGAATAAAGCTGATCTGATACACTTGACCTCGATAGCTACTGCCTAGTTCCAAGCATTTAGTTTATCCTGCATCCTGTCTCTGGGATTGCTTTTTCTATTTATATCCCTAATTTAGAAAAGTATCTCCAGAATTCTAAATATAATTCATGGCTTCTGAATGTAATTGAGTCAAGATCTAAACCAGTCAAGATGGTTCATAAATAATCCTGCATAGCAGACTACTGAAAACTTTTGGTTTATAGGTTATACTGTATAATTTTCTAATAAAGTGTATATTATTCTTTAAAAAATATTTGAAGGGATCGTTAAAGTGATGAGTCAGAGTTAGTAGAGTAATCAAGGAGGTAGTTCAAGAAGATATTATTAAAAATAATCATGGATTATAGAATGTGGATATGTGTGAGTGGTTAAAGTGACTGAAACTATGATGTAATGAGAAGAACTTGAGCACTGAATCCAACCACATCCTCATCTATATGTTGACTTTGCCTTTAGCTGGCAGGAGAGTGAGTCGATGTCCATCCATATAAATTGACTACCACCTATCTTGCAATATTAAATGAGATTATATTTAAACCTTAAATAAAATTGTTAGGCTCCGATGAAAAAGAAGAAAATCTATTAGCTATATTAGAATGATATAGTAGAGTAAGTACTATAATAAAGAATAGTGAAATATAGATGGATGAAAGAGAAAGATAGAGTTATATTGCAATTAATTTGACAAATGGTGTTGTCAAGACTGGGGAGGTTATCCTGCACACTGAAGTACCTGCAGAAGTTTACACACTGCATGGAAGTTCTTCAGTCAGAAAGATAAGGAAAAGGGCTGGAGAATGATTTCAGGACTTTGTCTTCTAAACTGGTTAAATTTGGAGGCAAAGGTACCTACAAAGATGAAATTAGGCACTTTTCACTTCTCTATACCATGATTACTATTATAATGATACTATAATGAAGTCGAAGAAAAACAGTGACTAAAGGTTTATAAAGAATGAGGTATCAAGAGGATGATCTTGCATTTGTAAACAGTGTAATAGTGCATTGAGCCTACACTTTGGGGAATACCTGACCTGCCACATCTCCAGATGCTACTCAAAGCGTGCTCCATGGATCAGAAGCTTCTGGATCACCAGGGAGCTTGTTAGCAATGTAAACTCTCAGACCACAAACAAGATCTTCTGAATCAGAATCTGCATTTTAGTAAGATCCCCACGTTATTCACGTGCACATCAAAGTTTGAGACCAAAATATCTTCTCTATTGCTGCATGAAAGGACACCCAGACCGGTAATAAGTAGAGCTTTTTCTCCTCATGTGGAAACTTTTGTCCATAGGCTTTGAGTTGCTAACTCAGAAGCTCCTTTAGGCTTTTGCTGCCACCAAGAAGACTTAAACCTACCCTGAGGGCAGAGTCAAAAGCATGGATGTAGACTTCCAGGGAAGATGGCAGAGTAGGGAGCTCCAGGGCTCAGTCCTTTCACCAAAACAACTATTAAACAGGCAGAAACTATCTGAAACAATTATTTTGAAACTCCAGAGACCAGAAAAAAAACTGCAGCATTCAGGCAAGAGCAGGAAAAAGAGGTTGACAAATTATGATAAAGAACTATAAATTACTCTCTCCATGTGGCAGCAACCAATGCCACCCCTAAACATGGCAGGCTGCCATGGAATCCAGTCCTTGGCTAGCTGCTGCTGACAGAAAGGGACATGGAAATCCTCTTCCCCAAGAACAGAGGTATTTGCTGCTGATCACTGATCAGGGCTTTTGATTAACAAACCCAACTCAGATCCCTGGATCTCAGCTCTGAAGATAGCTATTGTTTCAACCTGCCTGGGACAGAGGCAGTGGCAGCCATTGTTTCAACCCTTCCTGGACAGAGGAGGAGATGGTAGAGATTTAAAGATACAGGACTCACTCAGATCTGCAGGTGAAAGTTAGTTGAAGGGCTGCATTTGCTGGACAGCCCAGGAAAGTTCAGCTTTGGGGAGTAGTTGGATAAGTTTTTGGTGCTTTCCCTGACCTCCTCCATGGGGAGCTGGTCTGTGACCCTTTTGTGGGTCTGTGACCCTTTTTGGCTAGGAAAGACTGAATTGGGAAAGTCCTCCTAGAGATTCGCTCCTCTCAGAATTTGCCCTACGGACAAAAACAATGAAAGACAAAGAAAGAAACATAAAACCTATAGAGGCAGACAGTCTGGGACAAAGGCCTGCTGGTTTCAAATACGTGTGGGAGGTTTGTCCCTTGGGAAACAGAGGGGACAAACAAACTGCTGTAAACAGGGCAATGCCAAAACAAATAATAAGCAAAAGCACAGGACAAGACAAAGACAGAATGACAAGGAAAATGCTGCACATTGCATTCACCTTGAGCAGACCTTCCTGATAGGAGGGCTGAAGATCAAGAAATTCTGTCTTATCAGCAGCTGATTACAAAACCAAGAAACAAACATCCCAGGGAGTAAATTCCAGAGTTAACATTTTAACATATTAAACTGTACAGTGTCCATCAAAAGAGAACAAGACAAACAAAGAAACAGAAAATTATGACCCATCCAAATGAAGAGAATAAAAATACAGAAAACAGACAATAAAATGAGAATGTGTACATACTGAACAAAGCCCTTTTAAAAATGATCTTAAAAATACCCAAGGAGATGAAGGATAGTACAGAGGAAAAAACTAAAGGACATCAGAAAAAATGATGAATGAAAAATATGGAAGTCCAGGGAAAGAGACAGACAGTTTATAAGGGAACCAAACAGAATTACTGGAGTTGAAGACCACAATAACTGAAATGAAAAATGCCAAGAGCATTTCAAGAACAGATTGGAGTTGGCAGAAGAAAGAACCAGTGAACTTGAAGACAGGAATTTGAAATGAGTCAGGCAGGGGAACAGAAAGAAAAAGAAATATTAAATATTAAAAGAAAAATAGTCTAAAACACCTCTGGGACACAATCAAGCACACCAGTGTATGTGTTATGGGAGTCCCAGAAGAAGAAAAAAAGAGAGAAAGGGGCAGAAGGAATAGTCAAAGAAATAATGACAGAGAACTTCACAAGCTTAGCAAAAGATGTGAATATGCACATCCAAGAAGCTCAGAGAAAACCAAACAGGGTAAACATGAAGAAAAATACTCTGCATCATATATTGACCAAAATTTATGGGATGCAGCAGAGGCAGTGCTGAGAGGTAAATTTATACCTCCAAATGCTTTCATTCAAAAAGAAAAAAGACTTCAAATAGAAACCTAATCTCAAAACTGTTAGAACACACAAAAAAGAAGAAAAAATTAAACCCAAAGCAAGCAGAAGGAAGTAGCAAAGATTATAGTGAAGAAAAATGAAATTAAAAAAATAGAATCAACAAAATGAAAAGTTGGTTCTTTGAAAAGATCAATAAAATTGACAACACTTTGGGTAGGACTGAAAAAGAAAAGAAGAGAGGATACAAATAATGAAAATCAGAAATGAATAAGGGAGCATAGCTACCAACCCCACTGAAATGTAAAGGACTTTAAAAGGATACTATGAACAACTGTATGCCAATAAATTAGATAACCTAGAAGAAATGGACAAATTCTTAGAAACACACAAAGTTCTTGACTCAAGAAGAAATAGGGAAGTGGCTGTGGCTTAGTTGGTTGGGCTCCCATTTAACATATGGGAGGCTCCAGGTTCAATCCCCGGGGCTTCCTGGTGAAGGAGCTCCCACACAGTGTGGTGAGCCCAGGGCCCACACGGCGGAGTGAGCTCAGGGCCCGCACAGCCCGGTGAGCTGGCGCAGCAAGACAATGCAACAGAGGGAGACAGGCAGACACAGAAAGGCACACAGCAGATGGACACAGCGAGTGCAAGCAGCAAGGGGGGATAAATAAATAAATAAAAATAATAAAATAAAAAATAAAAAAGAAGAAATAGAAGACCTTAACAAATTAATTACTAGTAAAGAGATTGAATCACTCATCAAAAACCTCCCAAAAAAGAAAAGCCCAGGACCAGAATGCTTCACAGGGGAATTTCACCAAGTATTTCAAGAAGAAATTAATTCCAATTGTGCTAAAATTTTTCCAAAATATTGAAGAGGAGGGAACACTCACTACTTCATTCTATGATGCTAACATCACCCTCATACCAAAACTGGATAAAGATACCACAATAAAAGAAAACTATAGACTAATATCTTTTATGAATACAGATGCAAAAACCCTCAACAAAACCTGCTAACTGAATCCAATAGCATAAAGAATTATACACCATGATAAAGTGGAATTTATCCCTGGTATCGAATGTTGGTTCAACACAAGAAAATCACTTAATGTAATTCACCACATTAATAGAATGAAGGCAAAAATCCACATGGTCATATCAATTGATGCAGAAAAGACATTTGACAAAACCCAGGACCCTTTCTTTTCCTTTTTTTTTAAACTGTAAATCTCAAGTTTTTATTTATTTATTTATTTTTTATAAATAATAAAAATATTTATAAATAGTTATAAGATGAGGGAGATGGCTCCCTCATCTGTCTGCTTGACATTTCTGCTTGTTGTCTGCTCATTGTGTCTGCTTGCTGTCTGCTTGTTGTGTCTGCTTGCTGTGTCTGCTCATTGTCTGCTCATTGTTTCTGCTCATTGTCTGCCTGTCTTCTTTAGGACGCACTGGACACTGAACCCGGGACCTCCCATGTGGGAGATGGCACCTGAATGCTTGAGCCACATCTGCTCCCCCTCAATTTTTGTTTTGTTTTGTTTTGTTGTTTTTTCTTTTTTTTTTTAACTTTATTTTGTACATTTAATAATTGAAAATATAAACAATTAAAAACTAAAAAGTAAACACAGATGAATAAATATATACATTTCTCAATTAAATGTAATGGATACATATAGGACCCTTTCTTGATAAAAAAACATTTAGGAGACTAGGAATATAAGGAAACTTTATCAACAAGAAAAGGGCATATATGAAAAGCCCACAAGCATCTATTTAATGGTTAAAGATCATTAAGATCAGGAACAAGACAAGGATGCCCACTGTCACCACTGTTACTCAACATTGTATTGGAAGTTCTTACCAGAGCAATTAGGCAAGAAAAAGAAATAAATGGCATCCAAATTAGAAAGGAAGAAGTAAAACTTTTACTATTTGCAGATGATATGATCCTATATACAGAAAACCCTGAAAAACCCACAACAAAGTTCCTAAAGCTAATAAATGAATTCAGCAAAATGGCAGTGTACAATATCAACATGCAAAAATAAATAATGTTTTTATACACAAGCAATGAATAATCAGAAGAAGAAATCAAGAAAAAGAAAAGCAACTAATTGAGAAAAGAACAGCAACTAAAAGAATCAAATATCTAGGTATAAATATAACCAGTGATGGAAAAGACTTGTACACAGAAAACTTCAAAACATTGCTAAAAGAAATTAAAGAAGACCTAAATAAAAGGAAAGATAGTCTGTGTTCATGGATTGGAAGAATAAATAGTGTTGAGATGTCAACACTACCCCAATTTATAGATTCAATGCAACCCCAATCAAATTCCAACAACCTTCTTTGCATAAATGGAAAAGCCAATCATCAAATTTATAGCTAAATAGCTATAAATATTTAGCTATTTATTTAGCTTTAGCTGAATAGCTAAAGCCACCTTGAAATAGAAGAATGAAGTTAGAGGACTCACACTTCTAGGTCTTAAAACTTATTACAAAGACACATAAATCAAAATAGCATTGGCATGACACAAAGACAGACATATAGACAAATGGAATCAATTGAAAGCTTAGAAATCAACCCTCACATTTATGGTCAAATTATTTATGACAAAGTGGCAAAGGTCACTCAGTAGGGAAAGAATAGTCTCTTCAACAAATGGTGCTGGGAAAGCTGGATTTTCATTTTTTAAAAAAAAGGAGGATCCTTACCTCACACCATATATAAAGTTAACTTAAAATGGATCAAAATGGATATAAAAGTTAGAACTGTTTGGGGTGATATCCAATTTAGTGTTCTGTGAGATCCTACCAAGATGTATGTAAGCATTACCTCTGGGATGACCTCCCGACTCTCCCTGAAGTCTCCTAGCCACACGAACCCACCCATCCCTACCTCTTCCCCCTTCCACTCAAGGTCTCCCCAAACAGAGGGGCTCCTGAGGGCTCTGGAGACACCCTGGTCCTATATAAGGGGAGGTAGCTCCAGAGATTGATACCTTATCAGGAGGCTATACTTTGGAATCTGTGCTCCTGAGAGTGACAGAGTTGGACTCAAATAAGTCCTCCCTACACATGGTCCACCAGTCCCTTCTATTCAAACCTATATGTGTTGCTGGAGTTTGTAGGTGTACTTCCAGAGACCGGAGCCTTTGGCCTGCCCATGTGCCAGCTGTGCCTGGAATCTCAGTGGAGCTGCAACTCCTACTCTACAGCTCAATGGACTCACCCAAGACTCCTGGCAGGGAGATGATGATGGACAACAGCCATCCCAGGGCATGGAGAGAGTCTGCAGCTGGAAGCAGGATAATCCCATCCATCATATCCATGGGATATAAGCCCCCTCTCACTTGGAAGTGGAGTGGACATCACCATCCCAGACTCCTCAGGATTGGGGGAAGAGCTATGGACTAGAATGGACTTACTGGTATTCTGTTGTAGACATATTGTGATTCAAGCAATGGAAGAAATTACAACATTGATGTGGAGCCAGTGGCCACTAGATGCTTTTGGAGTAGGCAGAGGGAAAAGCAGTTGCAATGCAGGGGCTTTTTCGGGACTTGGGAATTATCCTGAGTGACATTACAACGACAGATATAGGCCATTTTACATTAGCATATAACATGCAGAACTGTGTGGGAGAGAGTGTGGTCTACAATGTGAACTATGGTCCATGCTTAGTGGTAAAGCCCCAGGATGTGTATATCCATTGCAGGTGATGTGCCACACTAATGAAAGATGTTTATGTGGGATGTTATGAGAGGTTTGGGAGGTGGAGAACATGGGAATCCCTGTAATTTTTGTGTAACATTTATGTAATCTAAGCATCTTTTAAAATATTTTTTTAAAAAGAGGGATAATATCTATGTACATAAGGAGCTTATACAAATAGACAAGAAAACACTAACATCTCATGAGGAAATGTGGGCAAAAAAACGTGAATAGCTAATTTACAAAGGAGAAAAATCATAGTCTAATAAAGATATGAAATAAAAAAATATTTTTTTTAAAGCCAGAACTATCAAACTCCTAAAAGAAAATGTAGGGAAGCATCATTAGGACCTTGTGTTGGGCAATGGTTTCTTAGACTTTACACCTGAAGCACAAGTAACAAAAAGAAAAATAGATAAATGGGACCTCAATCAAATTAAAAAAAACTTTTGTTCCTTACAGGACTTTATCATGAAAATAAAAAAGACAACTTACACAATGGGAGAAAATATTTGGAAATCACATATCCAATAACTAATTAATGTCCAGTATAAATAAAGAAATCCTTAAACTTAAGAACAAAAAGACAAACAACCCATTAAAAAGTGGGCAAAAGACTTGAACAGACATCTCTCCAAAGAGATATACAAGTGGCCAGGACACAAATAAAAAGATGCTCAATTTTATTAGCCATCAGAGAAATGCAAGTCAAAACCACAATGAGCTGCCATTTCACATCTATTGGAATGGCTGCTAGTAAAAGAAAAAGGGAAATAATAAGTGTTGGAGAAGATGCAGAAAAATAAGGACACTCATTGATTGCTGCTGGCAATGTAAAACAGTGCAGCAGACACGGAAGACAGTTTGGTGTTTCCTCAGAAAGCTAAATTTAGAACTACCATATGACCCGGCAATCCCACTATTAGTTATATACTCAAAAGAACTGAAAGCAGGGGCTTGAACAGATATTTTCCACTGATGTTCATAGCAGCATTATTCAAATTGCCAAAAGATGGAACCAACCCAAGTTGCTTTATGAATGTTATTCAGCCATAAAAAGGAATGAAGTCCTGATACATGTGACATTCCAAAAATATTTGGAAGCTACATATCCAATAACCTTGCATGAACCTTGAAGACATCATATTGAATGAAATAAGCCAGGCACAAAAGGACAAATATTGTATGATCTCACTGATTTGAATCAATTAGAATAAGCAAACTCATAGAATCAGAATCTAGAATATAGGTTACAAGGGGGCAGGGTGGGATAGGGAATGGGAAGTTAAGGCTTAAAATGTACAGGGCTCCTATTTGGAATGAAGGAAATGTTTTGATAATGGAAGGTGGTGATGGTATCACAACATTGTAAATGCAATTAATAGCACTGAAATATATATTTGGATATGATTAAAGGGGAAATGTTAAGTTGTATATATGAAAGAATAAAACTTTAAAAAGAATATCCATGGGATGACATGTCACAGTGAACCCTAAATTTAAAATTCATGGACTGTCATTAATAGTACAATTTTTAAAATGTGCTACCATCAATTGTAACAAATGATCTACACCAATGCAATGTTTGTTGTGGGGCAGTATTTAGGAATCCTGTATTTTATGCATGATTGTTCTGTAAACCCATCACTTCTCTAATAAAGGGAAAAAATCAACAGTGTTAGCAAAGGTAATCGAGGAAATCAGAAGAATGATGTATGCCAAGATGCTCAGTCTCTGTGCAGTGACTAGTGAAGGAGGATGGACCATTGACAGGCCCTTGATTTTGATGACTGTACTTATGAAACTTTTCCTTTGAAATTGAAACTTAGCCTAGTATTATAGGTTGCCTAAGAGTTATCTCCTGAAAGCCTCCTTGTTGCTCAAATGTGCTCTCTCTTTAAGCTGAGCTCAGCATATAAATGCATTACCTTACCCCTGCCATGGGACATGACTCCCAGGGATGATCCTCCCTGGCACCGAGAGTTTACTACTAAGAACAAACTAGCAATACAACTGGAAAAAAACCTTGACCAAAAGGGGGAAAGGATAAAGTCAAATGCATTTATATGGCTAAGAGGCTTCAAAGTGAGTCAGGAGATCATTCCAGAGGTTACACTTATGCACATCTCAGCAGGATCTCATTGACTGCCACAGTAAATATTGCCTCACATAGTGGGGCTCCTGAGGGCTCTTGAGACATCCAGACACTATAGGCAGGGCTGACAGCTCAGGAGTTTGGCACCCTGCAAATGGGTTCTATTTTGGAATTTATGCTTCCCAGTGTGACAAAGTTGGACTTGGTGGTTTCCCTACACACAGCTCTTCTGCCCCTTCTATTTGAAACTATAGTTAGTACTAGAGTTGATAGGTTTATGTCCAAGAGACAAATATTTGGGCTTTCCATGTGTCAGTCAAGCCCTGAATCTCAACAGAGTTGCAACACATACTCTACAGTTCATTGAACTCACCCAGGAAAACTAACAAGGAAATGATGATGGACAACAACCATCCCAAGGAACAGAGAGAGTCTACAACTGCAAGCAAGATAATCCCATCCATCTGTCCCATTGGATCTAAGCCCCTCTCAATTAGAGGTGGAGTGGGCATCACCATCCCAGAATCATCAGGATTGGGGAATGAATGAAGGACTAGAGTAGACTTGGTGTTATTCTACTATAGACTTATTGTTATTCTAGCAATGGAAGAATTTTTATCATTGATGTGGAGGCAGTGACCATCGGAGGTTCTGAGGGGAGGGAAAGAGGAAAAATAGGTATAATATGGGGGCATTTTTGGGACTTGGGAATTGTCCTGAATGATGTTGCAATGACAGATACAGGCCATTAAATGTCTTGTCATAATTTACAAAATTGTGCAGGAGAGAGTTCAAACTGTAATGTAAACTGTATATTTGAATAATATTGAGATATCAGTTCTCACCATGAGACTGATCAAATTTAAAAGAATCTTATTAAATGTTGGTGAAGCTATGGGGAAACTGGAACTTTAAATTACATTGCTGGTGAGAGTGAAAGCAGTACCATCATTTTAAAGAACGTTTTGGCATTAGCTATTAGTAATAATAATTTGCCCCCCTAAGATCAAGCCATCACATGCCTCAGCATCTGTGCAGTCAAACCATTACACAAATGCTCAAGGAAGATTACAAAAGATTTATTGCATGAGACTACTAAACATTATTTGCAACAAGAAAATTTGGTAACAACTTAAATGACATCCAAAAGGAGCATGATTAAAATAAATTATGGTATTACTATACTCTGGAATACTAAGAAACTGTTAGAAAAAAGAAAAGATTGAAGTTGTTCCACATAGATTCACATAAGGATATTTCCAAAACATATCATCAAGTGAAAAAGGTAAGTTGAGGAACAACATACAAGATATGATATCATTTCTTTTGTTTTAAAGGAAAAACATATTTAAAACCCTCTATATTTCTATAGGCACATTGTTGTATATTTTGGGCAAGCACAAAGGGAAATGACAAAAGGAATATATAGAAAACTTGTACAGTTGTTTTATTTGAAGAAGTTGGGCCAGCAAATGATAATAAAGGGAGATGTGAGGTTTCTGTCAATGTGGGTGTATAGTGTCGGAATCATCATTTTATGGGACACTGTCTGAGTTTTAACAAATGGAAAGATGTTTTAATGTCTTTTCACATAAAAAAGAAAAATTTTGAAAAATGTTTCACTGTAAAACCCTTGACTTTTGTTGAGTGCCTTACATCAGCTTTCAGTTATTTCCTTCCAAAAAGGAATATTAAAACACTTTGAATAATGTGCAAGACTAACTTTTCTGTGAAATTTTAACATTTCCCAGAAAATGTAGCATTGACATAAGTCACCATACTAAAATATCTTGTTATGTATATTTCTACACATAACGTTCATCACTACATCTACCCCTTACCTGTCCCTCTGTCCACATGGTCTACCTTCTTTTCTGTTATTGGGTTGTACCTTCCATACCCCCAGCTGAGACCTGAGCCTTTTACACCCATCTAAAGACCATTGTTCAATTTTCCCTTCTCTACTTGATCATTATTCAAAAAATACATAGTAATCTGTCCTTTTTCCTCTCCAGCAATTTCCCATTCTCTCGTTCCCTCTATAGCAAAACTCCTTTAAAGAGTTGTCCCTAATTTTTCTTCTCTTTGGAACCCTCTCTAATGAGTTTTTTTCCATCCCACACTCCCACCCCCACACCTCACCAAAAAATGAACCAGTCAGTGTCACCAGAGCCCACCCACGTTGCTAAACCCAGTGACCAATTCTTATTCTTCAATGCCTGACTTCTCAGTGGTATTCCACACAGGTGATCATCTTCTCCTCCATGAAACACTTTTCAAACTTGGCTTCCAGTATACCACCAGCTCCTGGATTTCTCTGTTACCTGCTATGGTCACTGCTTTTTGGTCTCTTTGCCCGATTTTTCCAGCCTAGATCTGTTCTTCAAACTCCATACTTGTATATGCAATTGCCTATCTGACATTTCCCTTTGGATGTCTGAGAAACACCTCAAACTCAAAATGTTGACAAAATTAAGCACCTAATTTCTACTCACTTTCCTTCCTCCTCCCCTTTCAAAACAAAAACCCCAAACAAATAAACATGTTCCTCCCGTAGTCTTGCCCACCATAGTTAATGCCAATTCCATCTTTCTAGCTGCTTAGGCTAAAAATTTGGATTATTCCTTGACTCTTCTCTTTCTATCTTACTGCATATCCAATTCATTAAATTCAAGAAACACTCTCCAGTCAACCTAACACACATATTCCGAATCTAAACGTGTCTCACCACCTTCATTGTGATTACCTGGTACAAACCACCACTGTCTCTCACCTGGATTACGCAGGTCTCTATGCTTCTGCTTCTGTTCCTCTTTATTCTCTTCTCAATTGAGCTGCCAGAAGAAGCCTATTATAAACCATCAGGTCATGCCACACCCCTGCTCCAAACCCTGTAATGGTGCCCAATAGAACTTGGAGGAAAGGCCAAAGGCTTTCCTGGAACTGACAAGGGCCCTGGTAACTTGTTGGCATCATCTCCTATTACCTGCCCTCCCTCTTGCTTGCACTGTGCCTTCCTGCTGTTTGACCAACATAGAAGACCCACTCCTGCTCATGACCTTTGCCCTCACTGTTGCCTCTGCTTGAATGCTTTCCAACTCAAAACCTTCCTGGCTTGTGTCCCTCCCTTCAGGCGTTCAGATGCCACCTTCTCAGGACAACTTCCCTGATTATCTTTACAAACCACTCCCTCTCCTTACACTCCTTGTCGCCTCCCCCATGTTCTATTTTTTTCTGCTTAGCACTTATCACTGTAACTCCTTACATATTAACTCATTCATCTTGTTGACTTTTTTGCTTCTCTAATAGATTATAAACTCCATGGGAACAGGATACTTTACTTCTGCATCCGCAGCACCCAGAGCAGTGCCTGGTACATGGTTAGCACCCAATAAATATTTGATGAATGAACTAAAATTTTAGTGTTTAAAATTATAGCTTGTTAATATTGGTAACATCATGTGCCCTGGTTGGAAGAGTTTAAGAAGAAATCCTAAATCCTATTGCAACCCAGAGGTAAGCCAGAGGGGTCTCTCCCACCTTTAGTGCTCCACTATATCTTCTTCCCCCACAAATCCTACAACCTCTCCTGGTGATTGTATATTCTCGCCTTCACAGTCTCACAGAGTTTTCCTAATTTCTCACAAAGTGAACATGACTGTGTAGTTACCACCAGCTCAGGAAACAAATCCTCCATGCTGTCTTCCACTTACTAACCCTCCTTGGCTTTTATTTTTTTTTAACACTTATTTTTATTTTTTTGAAGTATATCATTCATACATGAACATACATAAACAATAAGTGTATAGTAAAAGTTTTCAACTTAAAACAAACATTTATATCATAATACAAGGCTCCCATTCATCGCCCCACCGCCAACACCTTGCATTGTCGTGAAACATTTCTTACAACCTATGAAAGAGCATTGTCAAAATATTACTCTATATTGTAATATATAATGTTATATAATTAGAAAATAGTGTATATATATATGTATATATATATATATAATACTAATAAGAGCCAATGTCATACATTTGGTGTTTCGGTGGTAGATGAAGATTGTGGTTAATAGTAGAAATATAAGAATGTTCTTCTTTTGCAAAATGTTAAGAACATGGTGATTCACAGGAAAATTACAACTAATGTAACTTATGGATGATAGTTAACTGTAATATTGTAATATTTTTGCAGCAAGGGCTAAGAAGATATATCAATTCTAAGGGACAACAATAGGGGGTATAAGCGGGTATGGTATTTTTCCTTTGGAAGTAATGAAATTGTTCTAAAATGGGCAGCATAGCTCTGTGATGGCAATGAGAGCCACTGAGTGCACACTTTGAATGGATTGTACAAAGCATAGGGCTGTATAACACAGGGAATCTTATGCTGGAAGATGGACTGTGGTGGAAGACAGAACAAATATGAGAACAATCTCTCATGAACTAAAACAAATACATAATACTAAGACAGGGTGTTAATAATCGGGTGGGCTGGGGGAAAAGTACTCCCTTGGCTTTTAACACTGTCTTAGTTTGCCAGGGTTGCTCTAATGAAGTACCACAGACAAGTTTGCTTAACAACAGAAATTTATTATCCCATGGTTCTGGAGGCTTGAAGACTGAAATCAAAGTACTGGCAGGGCCATGCTTCCTCTTAAAAGGGACAATCATGCCTCTCCCCTGGTATTGCTTGGCTAGAGGTGGCATAGCTCAGTCTCTACTTATGGCACATGCTATTCCCCCCTTTCTCTCTGTCTCTAAATTTCCTCTCCTTATTAAGACAACAGCCACATTGGATTAAGGCTTGCCCTAATTCAGTTTGGCCTTATCTTAACAAATAACATCTTTAAAGATCCTATTTACAGATAAATTCATATTCACAGGACAAGGGATTAGGGCTTGAACATTTCTTTTGGAGGGCACAGTGCATTCACTACAAGCCCTATAAAGCTGTTTTGCTTCTTTTCATACTTTAGATAAATGGAATCGTGCCATGTGTATTCTTTTGTACCTGGCTTCTTTTGCTCAATGTTGTTTTGTAATATACATCCATATTTTTGCAAGTAGCAATGGGTCTTTCACTCTCATTGCTATATATAGTATTCCATTATATGAGTATACCACGATTTATCCATTCTAGTGTTGATGTAGATTTTAGATGTTTTCTGTTGTGCTCTGTTATGAGTAATGTGCAATGAACATTCATATACATATCTTTTGGTGGAAATATGAATGCATTTCTGTTGGTGTATACCTAGAAATATAATTACTGATTTATAGAATTTGCATTTGTTCAGCTTTAGTGGATGTTGTCAAACAGTTCTCCAAATCGTTTACACCAATTTACATCCCCACTGGCAGAGTACAAGAGTTTCCCTTGTTCCTCATCCTCACCAACATTTGGATTATCTTCTTCACTTTCAACATTCTAGTGGGTATGTAGTGACATGCATTGTGGTCTTAATTTTCATTCCTCCAGTGTGGAATGAAGTTGAGCTCCTCTTCATATGCACAGTGGCCATTAGAATACCGTCTTCTGTGAAGAGCCTATTGAGGGCTTTTGCCCAATTTTCTCTACTGGTATAACAGGTTATTTTATCTGGGAAACAACTGGGACTACAATTCTCTTCACAAGTGTCTGATGACAACTCCATTTCCCAAGTAATCAGTCACCTCCACTGATTTACAAGGTGTCTGAGGAGTCCCCTGCCAGGAAGATTTGGACCCTGCCTAAAAATACGATTAAGACATATTCAAAATCTGACAGACTGGGGTGACCACAGTGGAAGTCAGATTAGAGAAAGGGATGATGAGATTCCACAATAAAATCTCCCTAAATTATCTGACTCAATGAGAAGACCCAGAAACAGAGACTGAGAATCAAGAGGAATGTACCTGATACCTCAACCCAACCCAACCCTGGTGGCAAATGAGAAGGGGTGTATCAGGGAAATAAAGAAGCTGACTTATTCTTATAAAGAACAACCAACCTCAATCTTAAATTAATATGTCACAAAATTAAAAGTAGTGTTCTTTTTATCATGAAAACATGACCATTCATGGTCTCTAGATTTGAAACATGGTGACAATACTGCAATTTTTCTCCACACTTTATTTTGAAGATTTTTAAATTTAACTAGAAGTTGAAAGGACTTTACATGAAACCCCATGTACACACTGCCTAGAGCCTGAATTAATATTTTACAATATTTAATTTTTCACATATCTATCCATCTACCCACCCATCAATACATGATGGGTGCATTTCAGAGTAAATTACAGACATCAGTACTCTTCTTCCATAAACACTGGGCTATGTATGTCATTAACCAGAGACCCAGTATTGCAATTTTACTTACATTAGACAAGACAGGCTTCCAGCATCCCAACACCTAGAGAGGATTAATAGCCAAGAAGATTGGAAAATTATTCCAGCCTCTGGGCTGTGGAACTGTAGGGGCATGGGGCACTAGTCTCCTGGCTCAGCTAGTTGGCAACAAGGAGGGCTGGTTTGCCAATAAATGAAAGTAGTATCCCTGGTGCTTCCCAGAGATGTAAGAGATATAGCCAAACACATGGGGCTCAGAATCATAGAGATGTAGATATTAATGCTAATGGAACCATATCTGTCATCATTGGCTTGCAAAGCTAGCTTCTCAGTGGGCATATAGCTCATCTCATCCCTTTTGCAAGAATATAAATTAAGGGAAGAAGCTTGAAATAGTGAATAAAAGCACAAGGTTTGGGGTCAAAGAGATTTGGAGCACAAAACCAGGTCTTGGCCAAGTTATTTCTTCCTGCTAAATAGTTTCAGCAGTTTCAGCTTCTTGTGTATAATGGGGGTAATAATAGGTATATCATAGAATTGCAGTAAGACTTAAACACGATTATGTGTGCAAAGCTTCAGGCACAGTGCCTGGAACAGAAGAAGCAATCAATAAATCGAGCTTGTTATTTTTCTAGTGTTATCCTTACCAATAAACTCTTTGAAGGCAGGGTCTTATCTCATTTGTTTTTTCTCCAATCATATTTAGCCTCATGCTGTGTTAAGAATAGGTTCTAATAAATATCGACTACATCAATAGAGGAATAAAGGGATCCAAATGAATCTGTGTATTAAGAACTCAGGTAGGTACATCATGCACTTACATGACCTCTTGGTCAGAATGAGAATCTGGTTTTGTGTGTATTTGTGTTTGCTCAAACTGTGTTAACATGCACTCCAAGCATAATTTTCCATTTTCTCATTGAGGCTGTATTTGATGATCTCAAGAAGGAACAGTGATGAAAGATGATGAAATAATTGCTCTGCTTACAGAATAAATGTGGCTCCTCTGGCTTTTCTCATCTTTCCTGTGCTTTGGAATAAGTGCTCTCAGCTAAGTGGCACTGGATTCAGCTCTGTGCACCTTAGTGACCAGCAAATCAGCTTGTAAGCATTTTTAAATCACTTCAATTTGCATTTTTCTTGTATTTGGGGCCAGTCCTGGGTACAGATTAGGCTGGGAGTCATTATGATAATGCTGTAGCTGAACCCGTGAACTTGTTTTTGATTGCATACCATCGGTCATGGCCTCCTGTGAACAGGCCTCTGAGACCAAACAATAGAAATGCAGGCAATTTGGACAACTTAGATAAAATGTGTGCTTTGAGTCTGATCATATGATAAGTCACTGGCGTCCTTCATGTGGCTTTAAACAGAGAGCTATTTATAAAAACAAAGAATTCTTAGGAAAATGAGGCAGACCAAAGTATAATGTTATTTCCTGATTTGTCTCATACATTACAAAAAAGAGAGGGGTAAGAGGGAGAAAGAAGAAAAGAAAAATAAGCAAACGTAGCAATGTGATCGAATTCTCTCTTATAACAACTACATGTAAATATCTTAGATTTAGTGTTAATTATATAGGGACACACAAAAAAGGACTTAAAAGCAAAGGTTTTCAGATCTCTTCCCTCTACCTTAGTCTCTATCTCCCATGCAGAAACCTGCCTAGCTAGATGATCTGGGTTTTATGCGGTAGACTTTCATTGCCCTTAACAAATTATTTTGGAATGTTTCTATCTTATCATTTATCTCCACACTCTTTCTTATAATCCTCTCGTGAGAATGTGTGGTTTCCTTATTTCTTATATTAAATTTAGTTAATTAGGGATCTTTAAAATATTGTTTTGGGGAACACTTGGGTGTCTAGATTGCGGAGAGCCTCAGAATAGTGAAGTTAAGACCTATAGTTTTAAAAAGTAATCAAAGCCATCTCTTCTGCTTTCACTAATACAGGTTGTGGAATTAGAAAGATATGAGGCAAATAGATGATAAGATGGGAGCTATTGATATTATATATTATATGTTAATACTGGAGAAAGTCTGCATCTCAGAGACGAGCTTGAGGCTTTGCACCATTCTTTCACATGGTAGTGTTCAAACGTTAGGAAGCCAATCAATAAAATTCCCTAAGATTTCTCAACTCAGAGTTATTTGATGCCCATGACTACAGGAAGAAAGTACCAATGAAACTGTAAATAGTCATTGGTTACATTTTCCCTAGATTTTAATTTTTCTTTGTTTGTCTCTATTTTGGTAGGCCTTTTGGGGGAAGGGAAGTGAAGTTTTCCTGAACTCGCAACAGCCTTCTGTTTGATGTGAAACTCTGGCCTTCCAGAAGCATGGGGAAGAATGATTTTGAGAAATTTAAACCACTTGCTTGTCCATTGAGGTGGACAAAATATATCTGGTGATGGTTCTTATGCTTTTTTCTTTAAAAAAATAATGCCTAAATTCTTTTCAAGCAACCATTATTTAGCTCTTATGAGGACATTCACATTTAAGTCATAAACCTTCAAGAAGCTTCTTTTTCCCACCACAATCTGCATTGTTTTATTTTGTGTGTGCCTTTAAAAATCACTTAAAGACGTATCAAAGCCTGAGGAAATGCTTATTCATACTCAAGAGTAATAGTTTTATACCAGTCTTTTCATTTCCAGTTTGAAGCTCTTGAACTAATTTGTGCATAATTATTTTTGTTTCCCTAAAGAGTTTCTTAATTAATCTGGGGAAAAAGGTGATTCTAGTGACACAATTCCATGTTTTAAGAAAAAAGTGATGTCACCTTGATTCTCATAAATGGTAAGAAACATGAGCTAAAGCAAAAGTAAGTAATTAGGGCTCAAAATGAGGTTCTGTCATCTTTCTCCCAGCTTCAAGCAGAGATGCAAATAGATGGTTGTTGAAATGTTACCTTTAGAACAAGGACTCAATTTTCACCAGTAGTGGTATTTACATAATTTTCCATATAATATTTTTATACAAATTACCCCCATTGCATAACAGAGAGTCTCAAATACTTGGCTTCCATACATTCTCAAATAAAAGAATGAACCTGTTTTTATTTGTAACTAGAAACCAATCATTTTGTAGAAAGCAAATTATCCAATTTGTCTGACTTCAGCTTCATGGGATGCTGTAACAAGTCCCAAGTCTTTACAGACATTGTGAAGCTAAAAACAGAGGCAATTAAGTGGGGCCTGGACCTATTTTATGGCTAAATTTCCAATTCCAAACGGTAAGGTCCAATAATAGAGACATGTCTATTGTGTTCTGTTTGAGTTTCATTAGCTTGATGTAGAATAACTTTGACAAGCCTAAGAATGGAATCTCTCTCATCTAGAAATCAAAGACAGTTTATATGAGGGAATGAACTTTGGCCTAAGAATCACTAAGTAGCTATCTGATGTTTGGAAAGAGACTTCACCTTGCTAGGCTTCAGTTTCAGTGTCTGCAAAATTAAGTCTTGAAACTCTATAATTGCTATTTTCCCTTTCAGCTCTGAATTTCCGTGATAATACTTAAAAATTCCTGTAAATTCAAATAACTTACATTTTACTAGTGATTCTGTAAGACATCAATCAGTACCATCATAGCTAATGAAACTCAAGACAAAATGCTGGCAGTCTGGAAACCAAACATGATAATAAACAATTTAAATGTGGATTAGACTTCACAAGTTACAAAGAGTTTTCATGTTTATCATTTCAGTGTTGTTTCCTAGTTTCCTAAAACGACATGGCTTGCAAGGAATAGGTTCTAAATAACCTTATGATTCACGAGTCAGGCTGTTGTCGATGATAATTTGCTATCTTTATGGTCATTTTGAAGGAGTAGTCTGTAGAACTAGCAGTCAATGTCAAATGTTCATATTAAAGTGAGCTTTCTTTTTTTTAACTTAATAACTCACTTGTTTCTCCCTGATGGCATGATGATAATACAGGAGGACACATCCTGAAATTTACATGTTTTTCGAGAATTAGATTTTACTAAGTACTCAGCTCCTCTCTCTTTCTTGGACTGCCAAGAAAGACCAGTTGGTATGGTAGGCTCTAAAAAGTGACATAGATTGGGGTAGCTACAAGGCTCTCTGAGTACCCCCCCTTTATATTTCATTTGCAAAGTAGAAGAATAATCCACTGCACCAGGGACTGAAGAAATTGTGTTTATGTGTATTTCAGTGCTTGCTTACAGTAGGCCATTACATATGTTGGTTTTCTACCCTCATCATGAGATTTCAACATTTAAAAGGCCTTAAATCCCAAATCCCTTAGAGGAAAACGAAAACCATGAAACTGAGTCGAAACCCAGACTTAGTTTTACTAACTGATGACCTAGGGAAAGCTATTTAAGCCCTATAGCCTCAGTTTCCTCTCTTATATAAAATGTGCATGTGCCTGCTACCTGCCAAAAATATTTATTGTAATAATTGCAATCTGTTCTGCTACAGATTGCAGATTTATAAGCTATAAATGCTTAAATTTATAATATGAATTCGCTTATATGTGGTTAGGAAATAGGGGATTATGTCAATAAGTCAGAAGTCATGTTGGTTAACAGACATTTTGTCTTAGCTTTGCCCCACCAAGGAACAGTAGCTGAAAGCAAAATACTCCAACAAAGTACAGCAAGCCCAGAGGAATACAGGAGTGTACGTGATGTCTGCTTGCCTCCATAAACCTCCTCGACTCAGTTTTGTTTGCCATCTACTCTGCTTTGAAAGTGTTTATCCCACAGTTCACTCTGATCTTTGACCTTAACTCAGCAGCTGCCACCCCCTCTTTATGCCTCATTCCATTAAGCTACTTGTACCTTTTTATAGATGAAATCTATGCTATTTTAACTAAGTTAGTATTTTTTCTTTTTAATTGGGATTGTTAGTGCTTGCAATACAAAGTTGAATAATTTTTGAATGGTCTTTCCAAAGTGTATTTTTCCCATTAGGCTCTTATTTTCAGTGCACAGTTTTACAGAATGTGTGCTTTTTAAAATATGCTCAATCACATTATTGAAGAAACACCTGTGAAGCAGATAGCGTATGTAAAATACCTAGCACAGCACGCAGTATATATGTTTTAGATATCAAATTCTCTACTCATTCAATATATCAGTATTTCTTATAAAAAGGCAGAGGAATGAAGTAAATGAAATATGGGCTCTCTTAGAGCCTTGGAGGTATTTTCTTTATCTGAGAAAGAAAACATAATTCATGCTAATAACATTGGCTAAACACACAAGCTATGACCATAAGTCCAGAATGCACTGGAATTATTCATGGCTCAGTATAAAGAAACCACAATGGTCAGATTAAAAGAGGAAAAAAGCAGACCCAAGGATTACAGTGCAGCTCTTGTATTTTCTTCAAGCCACCTGGTGCCTCCCAACCAACAGAAGATTCCCTGAGACATCTATGAATTTTCATGCCACATTAGTGGTTTCATTGAAAGTTCCCCTGAAAATTGACTGATTAATAGATGCCTTTGCTTTTATGCAGCTCTCATGGAATCTTCTTTCTCAGCACAATTCCCAAGTTCCACACATCATGGACCACATGTTAGAGGGGGGCTGACAGAGAGGAATCTGTAATTAGTAGAGGTCATTAAACACCAACTCAGGTTTAGAATGGTGGGTACCCAAACTAAGTCATTGGACTTGGACCCCAACAATTCCTATTTAATCACCCCCTTTCCATTGGAAACCACCCTCCAATTCACCAGACTGCTCTGTCAAAATCAAACCTGAGCTGGCAGTGAACGCTTTCTGAATCAAACTGAACTCCTGAGCCTTTGGAATTAAAATTGTATTGAAACAGAGGACAAACTGGGCAATGCATTAATTCATCCATTGCCACACAAAACTGCCACATTTTTTGAGTGTCATGATTGACGTGGGAAGGTACTTCCCTCTCATCTCTTTACTCCAATAAGAACCAGAATATGCAAAGAGAACTTTGGGTCTGACAAAAGAGCTCTCAGAAGCATAACCAAATGCCATTTTCCATCAAAGGAACATAGCATAGTGTCTTTAAAACAGAAGATGCTCATAAATATGATCTAATTTTTATTTCCCCTGCCATGGTTCAAAAAGATTTGAAATTCCACCCTAGGTAGAATGCTGTATTACCTCAAAATAAAAACAAAGAGAAATTAAAAACTCAGGTAATTGTCCATTTCATTTCTTGAAGAATAAAAAATCTCACATCTAATTTGTGTCTCAGCTGATGCACTAAAGCATGCTCTTCTCTGAAAGAGCCTCCAAAGTGTCAGGCCTGGACACTGAATTTTCAAAGAGTGACTATTTTTATCTTTCTTTCTTCCTTTTTCTCCAAATAGCGCTATTCACTGTGTCAAGCAATTTTCTTAATAAATGCCCCTAAATTCCCATGCAACAAAGAAATGACAGGGAGCCAAGTTATTATGTCTGCCCATTGTATTCTTAACCACAAAATAAGTATAGAATTATCAGCAACAAGGACACCAATGTGAAAATTAAATAGGGTCACTGCCCTAACAGATAAGTGGGCTTATAAGCAAATGTTCAAACATTCACCCAATAAATGTTTACTGTGGACCTATTATGTCCTTGGCACTGGAGACATAATAGTGAACAAAAAGTAGACATGGTCCCTGCTTTCATGAAGCTTCCTGATTAGTGGTGAAGACAAATATTAATCAAGTAATCACACTAATGAATATATTGAAGATGAATGAAATGAAAGAAATGGAGCACACATCTATTAGAATATGTATTAAAGAAATCTGATCAAACCCAGAAGGAGATTCCCTGACAAAATAACCTGCACTGAGCTAACCAGGCAAGGTGGGTGGAGGGTGGGAGAAGTGATTGGCCATACAAAGCTTATATGGTAGAAAAGTATGCAAAGTCTTGCAGGTCATGTTAAGGATTTTGGCTCTTATATTAAGAGCAAAGGGAAAGCTTTGAAGAAGGCCTGGAACTAATATGGGAAGGCCAGGCTCACCACCTCACCATGATCTAGATGGGACGTGATGGGAACTTTCTTTAGGATAGTGATGACGACATAGAATGGACATGTACGAGATATGCTCAGGAGGTAAATTCTCCAATTCATGGGGGAAGATTGTTGTGTGAGGTAAGGGAGGTCAGAAATGGTGAGGACGGTGTCAAGGAGAACTACTAGCTCTCTACTGAGTCAAAGAATTCTGAAAGATGACCAGGTTGGAGGAGTGAAAACCATGAGTTTAGTCTGGGGTATGTTAAGTTAATCACTTTAGAATAATACAGGAGAAGAAACTGATCAGGCAAGTAGAATATATGAGTCTGGGTCTCAGGGGGAGAATTCTGCACCAAAGATGACCATTTAAAAGTTAGGCTATTGGTAGTAATTGAGAAAATAAGCATTGATGACATTGAGAAGAGGAAAGAACCTAAAATTCAGCCTTGAGGAAATTCAACGTTCAGTCTCCTAGAAGAGGAAGCTAAGCTAAAAGTGATTCACTGGGAAGGAGTTACCAGAAACCGTAAGAAAATCAGAACTTATGTATAGAAAGGCACAAAAAGAGATAGTTCTAAGAAGAGGTCACAAAGTCAAAAGCAGCTAAGAGGTAAAAAACACAAGGACCGAAAAACTGTTCAATGAGTGAAGTGACATGGAAATGATTGATGACCTCCATTAGCACTCTTCTGAAAAGTTGTGGGGCTGGAAGCAATATTAGATGTTGAAGAATGGGTGAAAGGTGAGAAAATGGAGATGAATTCTGAGAAATGTGGCTCTGAAGGAAAGGAGGTGCATAGAGTTACAGTGGGACAGAGATGTGGTATTTACAGTGGGATTTTGTTGTTTTAAGGTGCTAAAGAATTGAGCAAGTTTAAGTATCAATAGAAAGTATCTGAATATGCAAGAGAAGAGTATGTGAATATGCGAGAGATAAAGAGTATGTGAATATGGGAGAGATAAAGAATCCTTGGAATCTGGTTCCTAAGAAGGGGGAGAGGAAGAGATCCAAAGCACAAGTGGAGGGATTGGATTTAGCAGGAGAGAATTAGGACAGAATGAGCTCAGGTGTAGGCAGGTTTGCAATTATGGCAGCCAGAAGTTGAAGCAGGGCTCATAAAATGGCTTCCAACTTCTCTAGCAGCAGTATGCTAGGTCACTCACTGAGAATGCCTGGTAGGGATGGGAGAGGTGGAGATTTGAGAAAAGGTTGGAAATTTTGAGTAATGGTCACTGAGTTGGCTAGAAAAATGCCAGGCAGTATTAACCACTGAGCCACATCAGCTTCCCTGGGTTGGTTTTTTCATTTGTTTTGCTTGTTGTTTGTTTTCGTTTTTTCAGGAGGCACCAGGAACTGAACCCGGGACCTCCCATGTGGGAGGTGGGTGCTCAACAGCTTAAGCCGAATCTGCTCCCCCTCCAATGTATTTTTTTTTTTTTTAAGATTTATTTATTTATTTATTTATCCCTGCCTTGCTGCTTGTGCTT
>JAQZBX010018196.1:0-34855 GCA_029593785.1 Cabassous unicinctus | reverse complement strand
TCTCTCCCTGGAACTGCGAAGAAAACATTCGCAGTCGTCTTTTTCCCTATTCCCTACCCCAGAAATAAAGGGGGAAGGGGGGCTCCCATAAATACTTTGGTGAACAAAGTAATAAGTATAAGTCCTGACAGGCCATGGAGAGTTGAGGAAAGACCATCTCTTCATTCACAGCTAGTCCAGGGGCTGCTTTGCATCCACACAGACTGTGAAGTGTGGGGACAGAGCTGAGTGGGTAATTCTGCCTCTTCCTCCTTTCCATCCACCTCTGTTGCAGAAACTGAGACTTAATAAGCCCTTTGCTTTGATCCTTTTCTCTCTAGAAACTCTATTCACTTAACAGTAAATCCCACAGACGGTTCATTTTTTTCTTCCCACATGGTTCCATAGATTGCCTAGCCCCAGTTTATACTTGAATTTTTGATGGCTGGTTTGACATTATTTTTTGGCTTGGGATGGAAAGCAAATAGGGTTTTCTTATTTTAAGACAAAGTGTCTCACCTTATCTCAATCTCTAAGAATGTCTTTTCAGAGTTTATTTTCTCTTCATCACTCTGACTTATCCACTTAGCAATAGCAGTATTGGGCTGCTTACTGATTTGATTATTATTGCTGTTTATGGGGATTTTGGGGGAGGGTTATTGATTTTAAGATAGGGAGTCCCACCTTCACCTCAGTATCTAAACTGTCTATGCCTAAGTTATATTCCTCACAATACAGTACCTTTAATGGAATCACCATCTTCATGTTCTCTCATATCTGTGAGCTAGACTATCTTCAGCTTTTTCCTCTTTCACCCACTTGGTCACCTATTCTTCTTTAAAGGGCTTCTAATACTAATTGTATTAGTCACGAATTTTATCAATTATTGGCATGAATTCCAGTCAAGATACTGTTGTAAGTTCAAAATCTGAGGGCTTTTTGCTTCAAAGGCATAGTAGTGATAAATTAAATAGAAAAAGAAAAAGAAAAAAGCATGCCCATATTCCAAATAAGATAAATATCTCTATGTACTATAGTCAGAAAAGAAACAGAAAGAGGGAAGCAAGACTGAAGCAGTGAGCCCTTTGGGGTCTAAACCAGAAGTGAGCAGAAGTGGCCAGGAGTTCTAGCTCCTGTGGGGGTTATGGGGGTGGGGGGAAAGTACCCAGAGGAGGTGGGGACAGAAGCCAGGACCCTACCAGGAACCATGGGCTGGGACAGGGCTCCCTCATCTCTGAAATGGGTATGAAGCAAAGCTGTCTGGTGCCACAACCATATACAGCTTCAGGCATTGGAAGATGAGAAGAAGCAGATACCCTGAAGTCAAGACCATAGCTAAGCTTCCTGCTGTCCTGATGACAGGATCTGTAAATCCTGAATACTAATATATTAATACAGGGCAGGAACCTGGAGCTACCCATATAAGAACTGATTCTGGACTAAAAAATCTAAAATGCATGGGGGAGGCAACTGCAGAATTATTAAACAGGGCAATTGCAGAGGAGAAGGAAAAAAAAATCTCCCCAATAAAGGAGTGTTTTTGTTTCCTGGCTGCTAAAACAATTACCATACAATGAGTTGGCTTAACAATAGGTTATTGGTTCAAAGTTTCAGAGACTAGAAGGCTTGTCTCTTGGCCAGGTAGGTATCTTGTGAATGGGGGCAATCTTTGGGGTTCTTTGGCTTTTGTGTCACATGGCAATGCTCATGGCAGCAGCTTCTCCTTTTTCTTCCAGGTTCCCTTGACTTACAGCTTCTTGCTTTTTCCAGGGCATCTCTCTCTGTGACCTTCTCTATAAGGCCTCCAGTAAGAGGATTGAGACCCGTCCTGATTGAGTTGGGCCACACCTTAACTGAAATAACCTCATCCAAAGGTCCTATTTCCAACGGGTTCACCCCCATAGAAATGGATTAAGAATAAGAACATGTTTTTTGGGGGGGTCGATAACTCCAAGCCAAGATAGGGAGCAAATTAAAATTCTAAAGCACATGAGAAAAATTAATCCTAAGAAAGACTCAACATCATCAACAATCAGAAGACTTTTGTATTAGGGTACTGACTAAGCTTCTGTAACAAAGAGACAAAAAAAAAAATGATTTAAATAAGAGATTTATTTCTTGTGAACTGTTTAGGGGTGAATAGTTTAGAGTGGCTTTCTCATCAGCCACACTGGGCTTCCAAGGCTGCTACAGAAGAAAAAGAGAATCCAGAATTAAGCATGTTTAAGGACATGACTCAAGTTAAACTGACCAAATTTACTCACATGGCCACATTTAGCTGCAAGAGGAGCTGGAAAACACACTCTCTAGCCCCGAGGCCATATGCTCAATTAAAACTGAGGAAGTTCTGTTACTAAAAGGAAGAAGGGGAGAATACTGAGAGCCACAGTCTCTACCGCAGAAACTAAAAAAAATGGAATAATGACTTCAGGGAAAATAGCTTCCAGTATAGAAATCTATACTCACTTAAATACAATTCAAGAGTGAGATAAAAATGAATATAATCAGAGAACTTACCACCCACAGACACTTGCTGAAATAAATATTAACAAATATTTTCAGCAAGAGCAAAGTGAACCCAGAGAGAAAGGAATAGAATGCAAGAACAGTAGTAAATATGGCAATTGGCAAATATGTAGTTGAATTAGTTGAGCGAATGTCTGCTCTTGCAGTTAAATTATCCCTAAGTCTATTAGTTTAGGTCGGGCTGTGGTTATAACTAGACCTCAAGATATTTAGTGACTCAAAGGTAGTAGATGTAATTTCTCACTCACATATCGACAGGTGGTAATTCCTGGTTGTCAGGTGGCTCTTCTTCACGTGGTAATTCAGGGACCCTCCCAGGCTCCTTCCATATTGAGGATCCTTCATCATCATCTGCATCCAGCTGGCAGAAGGGAACAGAGGGCATCGTGGAGAAACAGCATCTTCTTAAAAACCTTGTCTCAGAAATGTGTCCTATCACTTTGCCCACATTCCATTAGCTAGAATGAGCATTAACTCATTCACATGGCCACACCTAGCAGCAAAGGAGCATGGGAAATGTGGTCTAGTTGTGTCCCCAGAAAGAAGAGGAGAACATGGATTTTAGGAGCCATCTCTGCCACATTTACTAAGAGTCATCACCTAATGCCAGCCACCTGGTAGGTGTTCCTTGACTTTAGACAACGTACCTAAGAATAAATGGATAAGCTCATGATAAGTGAGCTAAATCATTATAACTATCCCCTCTCCCCCCCTGATTACTTGTTCTTTGAGTGAGACTCTATTCCTAACAACCAAGAAAACCAAACTGAAACATATGTTAGGTCATTTGCCCCTCACAATAACACTATGAGGTAGAAACAACATCCCCATTTCACAAAAGGGGAAACTGAGGTAATGAGATATGAAATAGTTGGTTCACAAACCTCCTGGGCCAGGCATTTGCTTGTTTCTTCTCACATCCATTTTCCAGCCTTCCTCTGCTTTTCTGACTGTCACAAACTGCATTCCCCAAGCTCCTTTGCCATATGGCTTTTGTTTTACCAAGAGAAAGCACTGACAGGAAATTGAAGAGCAGGAGGAAAGGAGAAGCCAGGATATTTTTCCCCCTCTGCTTTGGGTAGCATCTCTGGCATGGCTGCATCTTCTCCAAGTCCCTATCCCACTAGGAGGCCTTTTTTCTATGTTCCCAGCTCTCACCTGGCAGCGCTGTTCTCCATGTGACCTTCCATGGCTGGGAGTGGGAACATGCAAATTTTAGTACTCTTTGGGTGCCCTTACTGCCTTCTGTTTGGCTTTTCAGCTCTTCCAACCCATTTGTAATTAGTTCTCCATATTAAATTCCATCTATTGGTTGTACAACTCTGTAACTATTTCTAAAAACCCTTTAAATGTGTAAATTGTATTGTATGTGAATTATATCTGAATAAAGCTGTAAAAATCAAATAAATTCCATCTATTACCGGAATGGCCCTGTTTTCCTAAGTGGACCTTAACTGATACAGCAGTTACTAAGTGGCCAAGGAAGAATTTGAAGGACAGTCTGTTTGATTTGAGAACCACACTCTGAACACCATGTCATATTGACAATCATATCACAGAGAGTTTTCTCTGAACTTCAGCTACAAACTGGTGATGAAATAACGTCCCCCCAGGGCAGGCCCCATAGAAAGGGCTTCCCACATTGTGATTTCACTCTTCATGAGTTAACTTTAGGCTATCACCACCCCAAAGACAAAATGGAGCCAGAAGTCATTTCTAAGGACTGCCCCTGGCACCTTTGTCCTGTTCTTTTTTTTTCTGTCCTGTTCTTATTCTACTCCCTGAGCCCTCAGGGCCAATTGAGTGGTACTCTATTTGCTATGAGGAATTCTCATGGTTCCAAGGGTGCACCATTAAGGCAGGTTAAAAATCTCAAGTTGCTCTAAGCTTGCCACTGCTTGAAAGCAATAAACTGTCTATTCCTGGTGCTCATGGTTTCTGCCCCTCTTCTAGCTTCAACCATTGGAGACCCTATCTTTTCAAGTTAAAACAGCCTGCTTGCACCCTCAGGTTTAAGTACTTTCCTCTCTCTCTCTCTTTCTCTCTCTCTCTCTGCCTCTAAATTCCTGGACTTCTATCTGACCTCCCAAGTCAGCAGGTGCCTGCCAAGGTAAACCATGTATCAATAGTCCTGTGTGGGTCAACCATCAAGATCTATGTCACCCCTGACAAACCATCATCATCTGTTTAATGTTAATTGAATGCCCTGAGGTCTGTCTTATCTTACTGTATTGCATTTGCCGGAGCCTAGAAGAAGTTGAAGATCAGATTTTTCAAACTAGATGCTCCGCTAGCAGGAGCAGAATATTCAGATCATCTTCCCTGAAAATCTAAAAACAGGGGGAAAAAATCAGAAAGAAGCATCAACATAATGTTCTTTAAATAAACCCTTATTTGCATCTCTAATTGTGACTGCTTCCTGCACCTGGTCCTAATCCTTTAAACACTAAGTTTAGTCCATTCATGGGTGAAGGTAGATAATTCTGGCATTCAATTAACAAGTGTGTGATGGGAAAATATGCTAAACTATTGAGGTTTCTACTACACGATATCCCATAACTACTGACAAGTGACATTCTATGTTTCACAGACCACAGTTGAACAATCTGTACAATCATTTGTAAAAATAACCAAGTCTTGTTATAAAAACGGGTGTTATCTTTGGCACCTCTCTTGTCACGCCCTCCAGCTATCACCTCCTACATTTCAGCTGTCTCCTAATCCTATGAGTGTTTTGCTTCCCCAGAAAACTTCAGTGGCTTTTCTGTTCTTTCCTTTTCTCTCTCTAAGGAAATCTCAGAGACTCACATGGACTGCCATATGTCACAGAGAATGAAATAGCTTTTCCCTATACCTGGCATCTGCGTCACCTAGAAGCCTTTCCACTGAGACAGGAGGATGGACTGCATGACCTGAAGAAGGTTCCTCACCCCCTCCCACCCACATCAGCAGGTAAGTGCCTCCTACTCACCATTCAGGTCTCAGCAAAACAGTGGCATCCTTGAGAAAATATTCTCCAACCTCCCAGCATGTCAGGTTTATTATATGTTCTTATAGAACCACCTCCCCTTCCTTAACAGTATTTATCTCAGTTTGTAACTATATCCTTACCTGTGTCTTTTGGATACTGACTGTCTCTCCCAGTAGTCTGTAAGATCCATGAATATTTACGTCCCAAACAGTATTTTGTGAATGGGGCATGGGGGTGAGGGGTAGGGCAGGCAGGGCAAGGTCTGTGGTAAATAAGTTTGGGAAATGTTAAGTCAAAGTACACAAATTTCTTTACTGCAGAACTTTTCTTAGAGTCTTTAAAATGCTAATGTGTGTGACGAATCACCAGTGTTTCCCAAACTATGGAGACTTCTTTCAAAACATGTTAACATCTGGAGGAATTAATGTTCTGTGGAATACAGTTTGGGAAAAGCCAAAAAAAAAAAAAAAGCCATATAGAATGAATTATGATTACGCCCTGTTTTCGTTTCCTAGCTGCTAAAACAAATACCATACAATGGGATGGCTTAAACAACAGGAATTTAGTGGCTCACGGTTTTGAGTCTAAGAGAAACCCAAAATTGAGGCATCAGCATGGTGCTGCTTTTTCCCTGAAGACTGTGGCATTCTGGGGCTGCTGATCCTTGGGGTTCCTTGACTTTTCTGTCATATGGCAATGCATATGGCAGCATCTTCTTTCTCTTCCCGGTTCTGTTGACTTCCAGCTTCTGGCTGCTCCTGGTGACTTTTCTTTTTGTCTGATTTTCACTCTGCTTATAAAGGACTCCAGTTATCCCGACTAAAGCCCAACCTGATTCAGCTGAGCCACACCTTAACTGAAATAACATCTTGAAGTGATCTTATTTACAATGGGTCCACCAAACAGACTCAGGGGCTGGGAATTGAACGTGCCTTTTGTCTGGGACAGCACTGCCTTTACTCTAGCATTATAGCAGAGTGATAATTGTAACTAGCACACAGATTTCAAATGCCCTTGGAAGCTGCAGTGAAAAACTGTGACAAAGCTTCAGAGTGAAATAATCACACAAGAAAAGATAGTAGGGCTAAGAGTAAGTCTGAGGAAGATACCAAAAGAAAAAAGAAAGTGATTCAAAAGAAAGCTGGCTATGGAATATACAAGGATGGAGTACTAATTAAAGTAAAATCTACACCAGAACTGAATGAAGAGAAGAACTGATAAGATTCTCCTCAATACTTGATGTAGGTGAATGAGAACCAATATGGTACCTGTTGCTGGTCCAAGACAGTAGGGGAAGGAGTGGTGACCTTGGGTTTTCTGGTTGGCTTTCAGATATGACTGAACCAAATAGTCAACTTGCTCATGATAATGTGAAGTTCAAAAATAGCGAATTTCAAGTTCCCATAGGGTTACATTATTTGGGAAAGTGGCAATACACAAAATTATATGATTATTTTAAATAATATAAAATACATAAAAACATATAATTTGTAGCTTTTGATAAATCATTTTAGATATTTTTAAATGAAGACATCAGTACTACTGTGAGCTATTGTTTTATCTGAGAGGTGGAGATAGATATGTATTGGCCATGGGGTTGGAAATAAAAGTGTACACTTAATAAATGAACACAGAAGTAATAATTTCAACTGAAGTGGCTAAAAATGTGATATCTAGGAATTACTATGCTACAGATTATCTTCTGGAGTTAATCCAGCGAGTAGGGATTTCTTTTGTAGTTTAAATCTCACAATATGGTACATGATAATATGAGACCAATGGGGACTCAGAGTGGAAATCTTGTTTTGAAAGTCAGCTAATATTTAGTTTTCCACCTCAGCCAATCAATTCAGATGACAGCTTTTATGGTGAGGACTCAAAACATCATCATCCTTTTTTATGTATGAATAGCATAGAGAAAGTAGAAGTTAGTTTGGGAATCTGAAGGCTTTCAGGCATTTGCATTATTCCTAAAAACACACAATCCACAATTTAACAATATAGAACATTCCTGGAAGCTATGTGAGCACGAGTATGTAAGTACACAGGCAAAAAGAGGCAAGGAACGCTGGGAAATGTTAAACAGTGGGGATTTGGCTTTACTGTGGCCATCCTTTGTATCAACCCCAGAATCTATCTTCACCTGAAAAACTTGCTATTAAAAGGGGTTTAATTCCACAGGAAGGCTACCTTTTAAAGGGGATTTTAGGTCTTAATACCTAGATGAGAAAACAGAATCTTGCATAGTCTGGAAAAAGGGTTAGTTAGAAAATAACTGTTTTCTTGAGACCATAGCTATTACACAAAGTTCTAAAATGAGGAAACAGTTCTAAATGAGGAAAAAATGAGGAATAGAAGAAAGGGTTAGTATGGAATGGTATATCGAAGTATCCCTAAAGGAAGGAAAGCTGGATCTGGTGATCAAGTGGAAATCCGCCTACTTTCTCAGACTGCAGTCCCCCAACTGCTTCTTCACTCTCTTCTCAGTCTCAAGGAAGTCCCTCAGCTCTGCCATGGGCCAAACACTAATGCCTCATTGACTCAAGGTGCACCTTCTCTCCACCCTCAACCCCTCAGAGGGACTGTCCAGTGTTAGTTTCCTCAAGGGCTTGAAAATATAAATGCTCTTTACTTCCCCTCTGAAAGGTATGTGCGTTGCGTGTGTGTGCACGTGCAGTGCGTGTCCACTTGAGTTCTTTTGGTGTAGGCTGTTGTGTGAGGACTTCTCAGACTTTTACAAAGATGCCACTGGCCTCTCTTTCCTGAGGTGAGAGTAAAAGGAGTCACTGACCGATAAAGTTTAGTCCTTAATAACTCACCCTGTTTGGGGAGGAATAAGAAGCCACTGTTTGTTTGGTCCCTCATCTCTGCCCACACAGCACCACAAACTTAGCCAGGCTCTTGGATGTATGTCAGACCTGACCAGGAGCCTCATCTTTTTGCCTCAGCACCTGCCTCATCTCCTGCTCACTTTTATTTTTCTCTTTCTGCCTCAATCTTTTAGACATCTTCACCTTTGCCTCAGGCCTGCTTGTCTGAACTTGTCCAAATGCAGTCCTCTAGATCTAGCACCAGCATTCCAGCAGGATGCCCTTTCAAGCCCCAGGAACTGCAGCTGCTGTGGGAGACATTTTACCTCTTCACAACTGAGGCAGACCAGACACTGTTCAAGACAGTCTCCAAAACAAGAAGTGTAGTTAGCCCATGTCCTCAGAGAAAGGAAAATCTCTTTCTCTTAGAAGTGATAGATGCATGAACAATTTAATTTCAAGCCATATTATCAGTTCCAAAGCATCCTGGGTACTTATTGTGGCCACACAAACCATTTTCTCCTAAACCACTGCAGACCTCTTTGCAAAAGGGGAAACTGGAGTTGGGGCCATGGTGCTTGAACCCAGCCTGGAGTTCTCCCTCCCACTTTCTGTCTTTCTCACCCAAACTAGAAGGCTACCACCAGTTGTAGCAAAAATTGCCCCTGGGTTTTCCAATACTTCTTTCATAGTCATCTTAGTCATTTAGGTTTGGCGCTACTTCTTGTAGAACACGTCTCCATGATCTGAGAGTCCCTTCAGCTCAGTTGACCATCACTTCATTGACCATTATTTTACTGTCATTGAGGATGAAACTGGTACCTCAACCAGCCCTCCATCTAGCCCAGAGATGGGCTCACATAGTCCCTCTGCTATAAACAGATGGCAAAGATAGGGCAGGGCAGCCTTACTCTCCACTGCAGGCCCTGTGGCATCCTGAATCTCCATAGTGATCTTCAGGGCCATCATTTAGTCCCAGGGTGAGCAATAGTGTTGTGCTCAAGCATCAACTCAAGAAAGTTTTATATCTTTACAATCCATATTTGTTTTCATTCATGAGTATGGCTTCATTGATTCCCATGGGAAATGTATATTCTTTCAACCTATTTTATATTAATGAATAGGATAAAACCAATGAAACACTGTCATGGCCTTTTAGACATGCACCAAGTGTAAATATTCATATATTTGAGAAGCAGTGACATGGAGGCAACTTTCTGGCCTTTCAATCTGAAAGGAATTGTGGGCAGCGTGATGTGCTGCCCAGCCCGGGCCTACTTCTGTAACAAAGCTTTGATCTGACACGGATACTAAGCCCTTGTTCAGGCTCTCTGCTCTCTTCTCCAAGACTCTAAGGCTCCAAGGCTAGGCCAGGTCCCTTTGGTTCTTTATGGGCCCTGAGCAGTAGCAGCTTCACTTTTACCATTTAAGAGCCACAGAGACAATGTATTATCAGGAAAAGCAACCTCTCATCACCCGCCTCACCATCTGCTCCTGGAGGGGCCTACTCTGCCCAATGGGAAGAAGCACTTTGAGTTATGTAAATGAATGAGTAGTCCAAAGTGAGATTCCTGGAGTTATCTTACTTTTCCACTTATAATCTTCAAGCTATCTTAATAAGTTTTCCAACAATTCAATTCATTTATCTTATTAAGATAAAATGGAAAAAAAGTTTTAAAAATTATCTCAGGGCCTTTTGCATCAACTAGATAAAGGGTGAGGTCTGTGAGAGGTTAATGCTTTCTAGCACACTCTTTCCCCAGCATCCCATCAGGGCATTTCGATCTATTTAAAATCAACAGGACAGCCACAGGTCTCCCAAAAGGAATTATCAGCTAATTTCAGAAAAGAGATAAAGGCCTGTGAAATATGCAAAGGCTCCTTTCTAATTAAATAATTCAAAGAACTAATTTTGTTAAAATTTAGTTTCCCCATTTAGAACAAGCACCCTCTCTAATATCCCAAGTTGATGGCATGAGTCTTTGGTGATGAAAGTAACCCTGCTCACAGATGCTGTGGCAGCCTCCCGTGGAGCTAGTAAAAGAGGGCTTTAATAATGCTTTGGTCATGTTTCATTCTCTGCCCTACCCACCCCATGAACCCTTTACAAACAATCCATTACAGCCCACACCAGGTAGTGGGAGGCTCTCCCACTGCTTCTACCCTGGTCCAAGCCACCCTTACCACTCTCCTGAATTATGGGAATTACCTCTTGACTGGACTCCCTTCTTCTGTCCTCACCTCTGTACAATCTATTCTCAACACAGCAGCCAGAGTTATCCTGTTAAGTGTGAGACAGATCACATGATTCCTCTGTTCAAAATCCTCCAAGAATTCCCCATCTCACACAAAATAAAAGCCAAAAACTTAATCACTTGCAGGCCTCGTCATAACCTGCTCCCCATTTGTCAGCCATCTGGCCTCACTGCGTCTACTCACCCAGCTGCCCTATTCTCCTTATGTGTTTCCTTCCATTCTGCAGGTTCTTCCTAAAGGTCATCTTCTCAATGAGCCCTTCCTTTACCTCCCTGATGAATATTGTATCCCTCCATTATTGCCTATTCCCTTTCCCTGCTTTATTTTTCCCCAAAGCACTCTATGTGACATTATATATAGCTTGCATATTTATCTGGTTTACCTTATATCTTGCTGCCGCCACCACCACCACCACCACCACCACCATCACCATAGTCTAGCTCTAGCAAGGCAGTAATTTTTGTTGGATTTCTTCACTGCTTTATCCCCAGGGCCTATATCAGTGGCTGACATACATTAGGCACTCATTAAATGTTAGTCAAATGACTGAATGACTTGGGGAATGTCAGCATGTGGAGGCCATGGGCCAGATAATTAAGCAGAGGAGGGGCAAGGGAGAAGACAGAACACACTGAAGGAGAGAAGCAGAGCAAAGCTGACTATAAAGCCCTGAGAGACAGAAAGAGTACCCTTGGTCTTCAACACTCCAGTTCCCAATTCTGATTCCCAAAGCCTTTGCCATATAATTTGTTCTTGTCTTTGTATTGTCCACATGTGTCCATAACATTTCCCATTTTAACCTTACAACAACACTCTTTAACTTGCACTAGCTTGAAAGGGAGACTAGAAAAAGAAGGAGGAAAAGAAAGGGCAGATTACATAGAGCCTTGTAGGCCATTGTAAATACTTCGAGTTTTACTATGGTAGACATGAGAGGCCATTGGGCTGTTTTTTGATCAGAGGAGTAACATGCCTGGTTTTCATTGTAAGGAACTCTCTCTGGCTCCTGTAGGAAAAGAATAGTTGTAGAGAGACTAGGATGGAATCAGGGATACCAATAAGGAGACAATTAGGATCATCCAGATGAGCAATAACAGTAGCTTGGACCAGAGTGGTACGTGGTGGAGGTGATGAAAAGGGGTCATTTTGGATTATATTTTGAAGGTTGAGCTGATGGAATCTGCTTATAGATTGGATGTGGGATGTGAGGGTGAAAATCCAGGACGACTCCAAAGCACTTGGCTGGGGCAGCTGGAAGAATGGAATGGCCATCAGCTAAAATGAGGAAGGCCATAGGGGGCACAGTTTAGAGGAAGAAGGAGGGGAAGTCAGGAGTTCTGTTTTGGACCTGTGAAGTCTGGAATGCTCAACATTCAAGTAAACATTCAAGTAACAATGCTGGCTAAGTAGTTAGATACACAAATCTGGAGTTTGGAGGAGGGGCCCAGATGGGGATATAAATTTAGGAGTTTCAGCATATAGATAGCTGTGAGACTGGTAACCTTGTCTGTAGCCATTTAGGTGATGTGCTGGAGACAAAAGCTTGATTGGAGGGGCCTCAAGGGAGAATGAGAAGAAAGGGATTGGTAATGAGTCTATAGACAATTATTTCCAAGAGTTTTGCTGTAAAGGGAAGGAGAGCAATAGAGTGGTGGGGTCAGCAGATTTTTGATGTCAGCATATTTCTATAGTGATGGAATTGGTTCAGTAGAAAGGGAAAAGTCAAGGATCTTAATGAGGGCTTACTATGTGCCAGGAGCTGTGCTAAGTACTTCACAGGTATCTCATCTCTCTTAATCATCACAGCAATCCTATTAAGTAGGAACTGTTATTACCCCCACTTCACAGCTGAGAACACAAAGGCACAGCATTAAAGTTACTACCAAAGTCACACAACTAGTAAGAGATAGAGAATTTGAACTCACGACTGTCTGATTCCAGAGTCATGAACCACTTCCCCAGGGGTACTCACTAAGGATGTGAAGAGATATCCCAGAAATTCTGATTAAAACTTTACTGAATTTTGTGGGGAAAATTCTGTATTATAATGGTGCTTGCAAAATTGGGGAGTCTCAAAGGAAAGCATCCCCCTCAAATCAGCACCACCTGAAGGCTGATGCTTTGAGATTTCCAGAACACAGCCTGCTCTCTCTCACCTAGGCCTTAAATGTTTGGTTCTGGAATGCCCCCCACTTCTCCCTGGTGATTTCCAACCAAGCGCTATCCCCTCTGAGGTTTTTCTTTGGTCTGTCTCCAGGCTCTCCACCCATGTGACATTGTATTAGAATCACAATGCTTGTTCCCATATCTATAGTCACTGCTAGGCTGTATACTCTTTCAAGCAAGGATTTAAACTCATTTTGTGCCTCAGGGTCTGCTACCTGGAAAGCTCTGGTATCTGTCTATCATTATTGAATGATTACCTAATCCAATTAGATAAAGCTGACAATCCCCTGTTCTCACTGATCAGAGATTCTCAACAAAGGGGGATCCCGTCCTAAGGGACGTTTGGCAATGTCTGAAAATATTTTTTGGTTGTCACAACTGGGAAGACGGAGGTTGCAACTGGCATCTAGTGGGTATAGATCCAAGATGCTGCTAAACAAGCCACAATGCACAGGGCAGTCCCCCACAACAACGAATTACCCTGAGAAAACCTGTCGTCAATTAAAACAGAAAAATACATTTCTCCTAATTTCTTCTCATTCTGATCTTTCCTACACTGGGAGGGATGGGTGTTTATTCCATCAAACTGTGGGTTCCTTGTCCAGCAGCTGCAGCTTAGAAGTCTTGCCCCCAAACTTGCATAGTTCCCTAAATCAAAGATGCACTCATTTTTAATCCATAGAATCAGGTTGTAACCCCCCCAATCCAGCACCAAAAACAGCTTTAACTTCTTGTCTCTCAAAGGCTCCACCTTTCCAAATTTCCTCAGGGGTTTCCAGGACATTTGATAATAAATACATCATCACTAACTTCACACCATTCTGGAATGTAATAGGGTCATTACTACTTACAATCTATGTACCAATTCCCTCTACAGCCACCAGATTCCAAAAAGCCATATACAAAAACTTTTCCAAAGTTTGTTGCCATCTCTGACTCTAGAAATGGGAAAGAGAAATAATTATTATATTCCTTGGGCTTAGTTTCTTCAAACCATTCCAGTCCCCCCAAATCTACCAGTTATGATCTTCAACTCAATGGGAGAAATTCTCTCCCATTAAAAGAATATTGGCAGGCCTCATGTGCGGGTGCTCCGCCAGGCCCCACAAACAGGTGAGCCCCCCCCAGGCCCCACATGCAGGTGTGCCGTCAGGCCCCACAAGCCACGCAGGAAGATGATGACATAACAGGAGAGTGATACAAGGGAGAGCCAAGATGAGACACACCAAAAAACCAGGAACTAAGGTGGTACAGGCGGTAGGACACCTCTCTCCCATATCGGAGGTTACGAGTATTGAATCCAATGAAGACAGGAGGAGGATGAGAATAGAGGGCAGGAAATGGACACAAAGAATTGCCCAGAGAATGGACACAAAAACAGCAAAAATGGGGGCGGGGTAAAATGGATAAAAGTAAGTAAGTAAATAAATAAATCCTTAAAAAAAAAGTATAGGGGAGTAAGATACGGACTATAGTTAGTAGGAATACTTTGACGATGCTCTTTCATAATTTGTTAACAAATGTTTCACAACAATGCAAAGTATTAGTGGTGGGGTGATGTGTGGGGAGCCCTGTATGATGTTATGCATATTTGTTTTGTAAGTGCACAATGTTTACTGAACACTTATTGTTTGTGTATGTTCATGTATGAATGACATACTCCAGTAAATTGTTTAAAAATAAAAATATTGGCTCTCACATTCCCCTTTGAAAGAGTACCATTTCTCAAGAGAAAATTTACTACCTGTGCAAATTGCTTCCTTCCTCCAGGAAATCTGAAACCTCTCTTTGTCACATTTACAACTTTGTAATGTCAGCACTTCTTTTCTCTACAGGTCTTTGCTCAGATTCTCCCTTTCTCTTTAGTGTCTATCTTTTTTTATTTAGTGCCTCTTGATTCTCTTTCAAAAGTGCTTTCTCCTCGGAAGTGGGTGTAGCTCAGTGATTGAGCGCTTGCTTCTCATGTACGAGATCCTGGGTTCAATCCCTAGTACCAACTAAAAAAAAGTACTTTGCCTTTTCCCACTAATTCACAGATTCCTGTTGTCTTAGCCCTGAATTCAGGAAGGCTCTGACACAGCCCTCCTAGCAGGGCACACCACTAAGTCAAGTTCATGACTTTGTCTCCTGTCAATCCTCAGCCTGCTCCTCTTGCTCCCGCTTCTGGGGAGCCAACAGTCCCCGCAGCATTCATAGCCCCATTCAGCTACTTCTCCTGCCCTCCCTGCCCCTCCTGGGGCTCCTTTTGTAGTTAGCTCCTGGGGTTGCTAACTCCAGCCTCTGGGAGCAGGTCTCTTCCTTGTTATCTCTTTTGTTCCATATTTTGTTGGCCAGAGGAGAATTCTCCTAAACAAAGCAGAAGCTATTTCTTGGAGGTGGGGATTCCCAAGTCTGTGATTCTCAGGCATCTATCGAGAACCTTAACATGCTCATCCTCTGTGGTTTCTTCCTCCCAAAGAAGTCCTGAAGGAAAGTCTGCATAGAGATATTGTTTGCTCCCTTTTGGGCTTGGTGATGGTACAGGAAACTCCTCCCATGATCACACAAGTTGCTGCTGTTGTTTTTCACCTCACTTCATGCCCTATCATCATTATGACCCCTGCAAGCCTTCCAACACTCCCTTTTTCCTACCCCCACCCCAATGGCTCCCTCATCTGTTTGCTCCATGTTTTTACTTGTTGTCTGCTCGTTGTCTGTTTTTGTGTTTGTTTGTTTGTTTTTTCCTTTAGGAGGCACCGGGGGGAACCAAACCTGGGACCTCCCGCATGGGAGGCAGGCGCTCCATTGCTTGAGCCACATCCGCTCCCTCTCCTTTACCTTTTAATAAATTTCATCCCCATTGCCCACTCCAATTCTTCTTTCCCCTCCCCTGCCAAAGGGCAACCACTTCAATGAACTTAATGTATATCTTTTTATTTGACTGTGTTCTTGCAAAATGTATATTGTTGTTTTGCATGCATTTGCTTTAAATTTTAAAAGATAGTATTGTTACACATCTCATCTGTTTCCTTCTTTTTTTCTGTCCATTTCCCATCTAATCTTTTCTTCCAGTGAGCTCAGAGCACTCCATATGTGCAGCCAACACATTGCACCTCTCCCTCTACCAGGAATGGATGCCCAGGTTGCCTCCAAGTCCCCACCTCTACAAACAATGCTGCAGCCTCATCCTTGACCTCTTGTGGACCTCCCCTATCAAGATGATAACATTTTAACCCACTCTTCAGATAGTCCAGCTCATCTTCTATAATTACAAAGCTTTCTAAGTACCTTTCCCTTCCTTCCTTTCTCTTCTCATGGTTCTTACCTCAAGTATAGGCAGGAAACAATATTTAAGTTGTGTCTATTTTTCTTTGAGTTTTTGGTGTTCTCCTGCCGTCAACTGTAAAGGCAAGAGACTCTCATGAACATCAGTTTTCTGTCTTCTAACTTTATCCTGAACCTTACCACCTCCTGTCTCTGCAAGCTGGTCCCACATTCTAAGCATACCAGGCACAGACACCTTTTAAATGTCTTCCTAGTATTTGGTTTTGTGTTAATTACCTTGGGCTGTTTTCCTTCATCTCATTCCAAAGAGATATTGCAGCCCCATAAGGAAGTTGTTTCTTAATGTATGGCCCACCAACAACCTGTATTAGAATCAGCTGGAGTACTCGCTGAAAAGTGCAGGTTCCTAGGCCCTACCACAGACCTAGCATATGAGAATATCTGCAGGTAGGGTCTTGGAATCTGCATTTTAACAAACAACTTCCTTGAGTGATTTTTAAAAACACTGAAATTTACAAATTTCTGATATAGAGAAAAGTTACCCCTCATTACAGCCTGTTTTCCTTTATTCATTCATTAATGAATAGTACCTCCCTCTAGTATGTCTCCCACCCATCAGATGAAGCTCTCTTCCTGAAGGTTGGCTGCTGGCAATCCTGGACACCTGCCATGTGGCAAGGCACAATGGTGGCTCTGCCAGTCTCTGCCTTCCCCAAGCTCAGATGTGGGCCATCAGGCACATGACAGGGCATAATGGTGGCATTAGCTCATCTCTCCTAGCTTTTCTCTGTCTCTGCAGCTTTTTCTCTGTGTCTGTGGCTCTTTATTCCTCCATTTTTAAAGGACTCTAATAATAGAATTAAGACCCACCCTGGGCTATGCCTTATTGAAGTGATCTAATCAAAAGGAAGTTTCCTTAACTGAATCTAATCAAAAGTTTCTACCTACAATAAGTTTTACACCCATGGGAATGGATTAGCTTTAAGAACATGATCTTCTGGGATCCACCCAGCTTAAAACTGTCATACATATTTTAACAATAGTTGTTAAGTTCAAAAACAATGGAGAATGCTCTAGGTGCTAAAAATGAAGACAGACTCCTTGGTGATAAGTAGCAATTGGGATTTCGTGACCCACAGGAGTGAGCAAACCTAATATCAAGTTTGCTTACAAGTTAGGGACTAGGGTATGGGGGAAAGGAGGACAAGAGTGGAGGCCATAGGTGCTGCACATGTGGGGACATGGAATTGACTCCCTGGATAAAGCCGGGAGATGGGGAAATCTTTGTCCACAGTTCAAGGATGCAGCTTGAAATCAGATGCTGACCCTGCTACTAGCAAAGGGCCAGTCTTGAAAAATCAGAACCCCAGGCTATTCTGCATGCAACTGTGTAGTCAAATTTTTGTACTACACATACACACACGCACAGCACTATACACACAGACTACATGCACAGAAACTTTACACACACATACACATTCTATATATATACCACACACACATATATAATACAAAGAGAGAGAGAGAAAGGGTTAAAAAATTGGTGAACCCCTTAGGACCTTGTTAGAAGCAACCACAAAGCTGAGTCGAAGGCTGTTTCTACAACCCAGATATGCATAAGACACTTGAAGATAATTTCCATGCAGATGAGCCTAAAACAAATAAGTAAATGTAAATGGTTCAGAAATAATCAACTAGGTAGGGCAGGAGAAATTTTATCCAAAGAACTACAAGTATTAGATCAACCTGAAAGTGGTTTTAAAATAAACATGTTAAAATGTTCGTCAAGATGAGGAAAGAAATAGAACTCATTAAGCAAGATGGGGCATTTTGAAGAAAAGAGTAGGCGGATTTCAAGAGTAACCAAATAGAAAGCCTGAAAATGAAACTATGTATATTTGCTAAAATTTTTAAAAATCCATCAATGATGAGAATGCAGCATCCAGAAAGTATTTAAGAGCCCCCATAAAAGGTGAGAAATGACCATCTTCTTATTAACCCAGTGGCCATAGGCAGAGGGGACATTCATGTTCACAAATTTCAGATAGGACATCCAGGCTCAGAGAATGAGCATGACTTGCCCAAAGATACACAAATGTTAAGAAACAGAGTCAGGCCTACAATTCAGGTTGCCAAGACTTGTGTTTTACCCACTTCTCTAGGCTGCTTGCATTCTCTACTATACCTTCCTTCCTGTTGCCCTCTTGGGTTTTATTTCTTAGCAGAAGAGATACAGAGGGGTAAGGAACACCAAGAGTGAGACTCAAAGGAAATAACATATGTAAAAATGTTTTGAAAACTGTAAAGCTATAGAGGTGCAAAGACATATTACTATTAATTATGGGGATGGTTTACAAGATGATCCTTTCCCATGATGACTAATAATTTAAATTTCCAATTCCCTTAAGAATTGAGAATTAAAATAGAGTAAATGGGACTTAGACTAGACAGAGGAATGTTCAAATGGAAAAATAGTAAAGAAAGATTTCAAGGACCTTCTGGCAAAGAAATTGTAGTGGAAGTCTATCTTTTTATCTGATGTGCCCTAAAAACAAAATTTGCCATAAAAACAGGTTGTGGAAGAAATACTGATGATTCAATGTGGAGCTATCAAAAATGGTTTTCCGTGAACACAAATCTAATATTTTTTTAGGGTGGCCCAGAAAGTGTACTGGTAGAGGAAAATATGAAAGCTTTTGGAAAAATTTATCTAGCAGCTGATGGCCCCCTATTGAAGGAAACCGGGCATGTTTACCAGGCTCAGATAAATGTGTTTGAGAGTGGTTATCTGAATGTGACCCCTAGTGTTCAACTTGCGTGGCACTCACGGAGGAAAATGTAGGTGATTCAATGGGCTGGAAACCATTAGACCTGTGGAATGTATGAGCTGAAAGGGATTAGGGAATACCCAATCCAGTTTCCTCATTTTACAAATGGTTTATCAAGGCCCAGGAATGATTAAGTCACTTGACCAGGGTTACACAGATAGAGGCAGAACTGGGATTGAGCCCAGACCTAAACTCTAGTCCAAGAATATTTCTTATACTCTTAAAAAAATATCTTCCATAAAATGCAGTTGGCTTTATGTAGTTCATTTTGGACCCTCCCATGGAAGAATATGAAAATGAAGTGTTTATTTACCCTGCTTAGCCTGAATTATAAGGACAGTCATTGACATCATTTACTTGATCTGAAGCAGTGATAATCAGTAACTGAATTTTAAATTAAATTTTAAATTTCTCATGCTAAGAATTGTTTAAAAGATTTAAAATTCTTTCCATATTTTCCCCACTACACACCACACATTTGAATGACAGATTATGTCCTTTCTTGTCTTCTCAGCTCAAGGTCTATAATAATTTTCAAAGGAAAAATATTAGATCATGTACCTGGAACAATCAGGGTGGAAATCAGGTTGGATCAGGTCTCTTGGGATTCCTGGGTATGGTCATTTGTGTCAATAGCTGTTATTTTCCATCCATCCCCTGTCCTGCTCACAGTCTGCTAAGTGCTGATAAAGGATATCATGCCACTGTTTCCCTTGGTTCTCCTACAAACCCAAATGACCTAACCTCAGTCAACTCCCCACTACCATGCCGGAGTGGTTATGTCACTCACTCTCAGATTCCTTCCAATAGCTGTTCCACGTTCCATGGCCTCAAGCTCCCATTCACATCTTGATCCTCTTGGTCTTGCCCATGACTTTAATAAAAAATCAAGGTCATTCAGCATGACCTAAAAAAACTTCCCTTCTCTTTACTCTAAAACATCTCTATGTCTTTTATCCTTATTCAAAGGAAGAGCCGATCATCTTCTTTTCAAAGGCTAGTTTCTGTTTGTCTTATGAATCCCTTTTGGGGCATTATTCCATCAATTATCAACTTTCTCATCTTTGATTTCATTTTTTCCTTCCTTCAGATTTCTCCCTTGCTTAGAAAAAAATGCTCAAATCTCCCTTAAAATTAAAAAAATATATATATATTTTGTCCAGTTCCTCTCAAACTAAATTTCATTTCTACTCTTCCTTTTACTGCCAAACTTGCTGAAAGAGTGATCTTACTTGCCATCTACTTAACAGCTTGTAATCTCAATTTTATTCCAATAGTCTTCTGAAATCACTTTTCTCAAGAATTAAAATAATTGAAGTTTGCCATTAAACCTTATGACTTATTCTGAAATTTTAGCTTGTTTTTTACCTTGCTGCAGGATTTTGTTCACTCGAGAATATTTACTAACCATCTACTTTGGCAAGGCCCTGAGCTAAGCCCTGTGAGGAATAAAGATGAGTGATAGCCTGCCAGTAGCCTAGAGCCTAGTAGAAGAAATAAATACAAAAATGCATCAAGTGAGTGCTTTCTCTTTACAGAGGAATCAATTTGATTATATAACTCAATTATATCTATCACATCATTTGTGCGTGTGTCTAATCATCCAAATTAGAGTATAAAGTGCTTGAGGAAAGGGACTTTGTCTTCTCTACTCCATTTGTGCCCTTCAGAGAGCCTTGCCCATTGTAAGGGTTTGTGATAGGCAGCCTCTCAGATAGCCCTACTGATTCTATTCTTGCCTTCTGGTATTCATGCCCTTGTATAATCCCCTCCCGTATGCATTCCAAGTCTGACCTATGCAACCAATAGGATATTGCAGAAATGACAGGTTGTGACATTGAGGCTAGCCCATAAAAGACATTGCAGCTTCACCTTGTCTCTCTTAGATCACTCATTCTTGGGTAAGCTTTCTCCCTTGTCATGGGATCACTCAAGCAGCCTTATGACTAAGGCCTCCTGCCAGTAGCCATATGTGTGCACCATCTTGGATGTGGATCCTTCAGCCCCAATCAAGCTTTCAGATGACTGCAACCCTAGTTAACATTTTTATTTCAAAATTAGGAAAGAACCTGAGCCAGGACCTCCCAGTAAGTCATTATCAGATTCCCTGATTCACAGAAACTGTATGAGATAATAATTGTTTATTATTTTAGGGTGCTAAGTTTTTGAGTAATTTGTTACACAATAATAGATAACTAATACAAATTTGGTAGGTGAAAATGCAATGATGTAAAGCCAAAATCTAGGAGTGGCTTTGACACTTGGAAGAAGTTGAAGGAAAGTATTAGGGAAAACCTGAAAGCCTTGAAGGGTCTGATAGTAGAATCCTGATAAAGCCTTTGAGCATTCTATAGGTGAGGGCTTAAAATAAAGTGAGGAAAATGTTATTAGAAATAAGAGGAAAAGTAGTAGAAAATAGAAAACATACCTAATGAACTGGTGATCTACCCAAAGAGATTTCCAGTCAGAGCGTTGAAGGTGCCACCTGGGTTCTTCTAGCTGCTTATGGTAAAATACAAGAGGAGAGAGATAAGCTAAGGGAAGGAGTGGTAAACACAAAGCACCCAAGAAGTGTTAAATTTAAAGTTACTGAGCTTCTTCAGATGGTAAATGATACTAAAAATAAGAAAAGGCTTCTGAGCAAAGATTTAATCCATGGGTATTCTCTAAAAAATACATTCTAAAGATGAAGCCAAAGAAATTATTGTCAAATCCTTTGTTAAGATCTCAGATTGTGCTTATCTTGATCCAAGGTTGTGCTTGTCTTGAAGCAATTTGTGGATGTGGATTTTGTCTAATGGGGTGAACCCCAACAGGGTTCACAGAAGATCCACAAAGTTTTAAAGAGAATTGTATTTTCAAAAATATGGCCAGCCTGTATTAAAAGGGGCAGAAAGCACAAAAGCAAAAGAGGCCTTCAGATCCCTCAAAATTCTACAGAATTTCAGGGGAAAAAAAAGCTGAAAAAAGCTATACAACTGAACACATGAGCTACCTTTTATGGAAAAGGAACGGTGACTCAGAAGGTAGAACCAAGAACTCAGAGGGTAGAACCAAAAGCCATTAGAAATCATTCTGGGAAGCAGTAGCACTGCCTAATGAGACCTTCTACTAACAGCCTGTGAAGAACCAAGGTCTCCTGCCAATAGTCATGTGAGTGACTCATCTTGTAAGTGGATCCTCCAGCCCCAGTCAAGCCTTCAGGTGACTGCAGCCCTGGCTGATATCTTCATTGTAATCAGAATCATCAAGTAAATTGCTACTGAATTATTGACTTACAGACACCTTTTGAGGTGACAAATGCTTATATTTGTTTTAGACCACTAAATTTTGAGGTAATTTGTTATGTACCAACAGATAACTAATATAGTCTTTAATTAATATTTGTTGAGGGAATGAAATGAATCATATCTCAAGAAGGAATAAAAACCAAATCCCCAGTGGGTTCAGTAATTAAGTGCAAAAAATCTCTTGAAATGTTTACAAGGAGGCCCTTGGCAGGGAGAAAGATTGAGTCTTAAAACAATTATATTTCCTTTGAGGAGTATATAATACAAAGAGGAAGCAAGCAGAGAGATAACAATTCATTTCATTTTTGACCAGCGTAGAATGTATGTTGCTATCCTCTTACATGAACATGCAAGGAACCAAAGTGTATATGGAATGGCATGGAAAACAGATTGTGATCTGGGAAATAATCTCCTCTAGGAGCTAAGGCTCATCACCCTCTCATTTTCCTTGTTCCTTCTCTTTACGTCTGAATTTATCATTGTTGTCATCACTTCATTTTCCAGGATTATAAGAAAGGAGCAAAGAAATATGGCCAGTGAAAGTGCCAGAGCCAGGAAATCCCTTCTTCTTTTTGTCATTTAGATCCATTGCTTGCGGCAGGAGAGGTTTAGATGCTAGATCCCCAAGATAGCTAACAGACACATCAGTCCAAGGAGTAAACAAGAAAGATAAATCCTGCTTCTCAAATTAGCACACTGGAATTGATGGAAAGTTGTCTCTGAAGAAGAGAATTGTCACCAGATTGTAAAGTTGAAGGGCCCAATGAAAACAGTCCTTATGATGGGTCTGCATTCAATGGTCTAGTCCTGAGTTCTCCAGAGAAGTTCATGGCATTGTCTGAAAAGTATTAGTGTAAGTTGTTACCCAGAAGGATACAACATTGTTGGTGTTTGACTTCTATTAAAGCCCAACCGAATAGCTGAGGAATAATCCTCTGAGCTGGAAAATACTAAAGTTAGGCTCGTGCTTGGCTACAAACAACAACATCCTGCTGAAAATGGCTGAAACAGAGAGGGGTTCTTCTCTCAAGTGAGAAGTCAGCGAGGATAGACAACCATCTACCCAGGATCCTTCTGGCTTCCTGTTCTGCCATCCTGCAAACATGGCTGCTGCCCCTTCAGGCAGGCATCCTGATCTCATTCTGAGCAGGAAGAAGGGAGAAGGGAAAGTCAGCAAAAGATAGAATGGGCATGCTTTTAAAGAGCTTCCTCAGAAGCTGTACCCAGGGACCCCCCACTCACATCTCACTGGCCAGAACTGGCCCACATGACCACTCTTATATGTAAAGGAGTCTAACAAGGTGATTTTTAAAGTTTTCTTATCTCTTCACTAGAGGATAGCAGGGAGAAGGGAGTTGAGAATGCCACCGAGGCCAGTATAGATGTCTGCCACCCCAAGAGATATAAGATACCCTGGGTGATTTTCTAACTCTGCCCTGCCTCAAACAAGATTATTCCCTAAACGTAACTCTCTCCTTGGAGTATGTGGTGAATATTGGAACACAGGAAAGGATGTCCTGTCCCTCTTTCCTTGCAGTGTAGAACAAAACAGCAATGTTTGCCTTTTAGAAAACAAGTCTTGGGAATTACTTCACTGCGTGTCAAACCTGTCCTCTTCAGCAGCAAAGGTGATTATTTTTCTTAATTACCATTGCTTCGCATCTTGTTATGTGAGCTGTCAGGGTCTTAATTAAGTTGATGACTTTCCACAATCATTTTAGATTTATTTGGTACCTAATTTACTTAACACAGCTTTTGCTGTGAAAGTTAATCAGAGGCCCCAAATCTCTTAATAAGCTCAATATTTTACAGTGAACACTACCCCAAGGAATGCTTTATGAAAATGATGACAAGGCACAGGGTCTGTGGCTTTCAAAATCAATAAGTTACTGCCTAATGAATTAAGAAGGTCTTGAACTTACACTCCACTACAGGCTCATGTAGCAGATGAACAAATGAACATTTGTAAATGTAGTTGGTTCTTAGTAGGAAATTTCCATTAACCCAGCAGTGGGTGCAGGAGAATCTCAGTAGTCTTACAAATGATGACAAAAAACATATACCATTCAATCATTTAAATGGCTCAGTTTTTGCCATCATTTCTTCAACTCTTTCTTTCGAGATAAAACTGTTTTATCTCATGTTTCATGTTTCTACCAGCCTGACTTTTGATATCAGTGGAAATCAATGGGGCAGTCAAAATGCCTTTTTGAGGTCTCTCCACACATTTAACAAATAGGGATGAGCTCAAAATGCAGAGCCCCATCCTGGTGTAGTTTACAATCCAGGACTGAACAAACAAATGTAGAGGATCACAAGGGCAATCATAAAACAGACATATTACTTAAAAATCCAAATAACTGCGCCCACGGACTGTAAGCTCCTCATGTCTGTGGCTACTACCTGCACTACTAAATATCTAAACAGTGTCCTGCAAAAAGCAGGAGCTAAAGAAATATTTGTTGAGCAAATAAATGAATCAAGCAATGAAATGGTTTTTAAATTATGTTAATAGATAGAAATGCTTTTTATAGTAATGGAGAGTAAAAGGAAGAGGAAAGGATGGAAATGGGCATAATACCCAGCATAAGGTAAGCAGTTAATAAATGCCTAGAGAAGGGCTGGTACTTTCCCATTTTTCCTAGCTAGAGAAAGATTTACAGCAAAGCTAGGATGAAAGGAGTAGGAGAGAGGATTTGTCTCTGAGGGTAGGGTGGGAAGACAGACCCAAGCATCTAGGCTGTAATCCAGAAGACACGGAGAATCCAGAAGGATCTGAACAACTAATATGCAAACCCCAGGGAACCAGAAAGAAGAGCTGGGGAGTTGGGAGGAGTCAAAAGGGGGGAAATCCTACTGGACTTTAAGCCTCAGACACCACATCCCTAAAATAAGAAAACAATAGTTGCTCTGCCTATCTCGAAGAGGTGTTGTGTGGATTAAATGAAATGGTGTGTGTGAAAGTGTTTCAAAACTGCAAAATGCTATGTTAATACAATAGGTCATTTTAAAGCTAATTTTGTCACTGGAACAAGTGAGCACAGTGGCTTTGCTCACCAGGATGGTAAAGTAGGCACAGAGGCAAATCAGTTGGGATTAAGGCACTTGAGTAGAAATAAATGTCCAGGAGGCACTTAAAAGGTTCACAGCAAATGTCCCCAATGTCTTTTGTTTTGTTAGGGCTCCAAACTTCGTGAGATGTTTTCACATAGATTGCTTTTGTCTCCAGCATGACCCGGGGAAATAGGCGCCCGAGGCTCCAGAAGTTAAGGCGCTCACCAGGAGCACCCATCTGGTTAGGGCAGGGCAGGACAAGAGCTCCAGCCTCCTGGCTCCTACTCTAAAGCCCTGGTGCTTCAGGAAAAGCCTAGAGCACTGACTTTAACCTGTAAGAGTCCAGCTCATTTCCTTCAAGTGACTGTAAGTTAATGAGCAAGAAGTAGGAGACTTCTGGACTTCTCTTGGACTTTTGTACGGCATCTAAGAGCAATTTGTCCAGGAAAAACAATAGGCACCATGTTTCTGCTAAATCATTTTCCTTCTGCAAGGCTGACTGGGTCTGTTTTCAGGGGATGGGAAGCTGGGGTGCCTGTGCTCTCCCTGGTGAGTTTTTCCCAGGAATTTGTAGAGATGAGAGCATCACAATGGACCAGCCGGCCTGGACTTCATAACGAAAGAGCTAGCTCTGTATTGGATTGCAGCTAGGGCCCCACCCATTTGAGAGGTTTCTGCTATTTGAGAAATCCATTTGAGCTAGATTTCTTTATCATAAAGCTGAGCGATACATTGATTTAAGTTGTGATGCTAAAGAATCACAAGCGGTTTTCCTTCCTTGCCTTGCTTGTTTGACCTGACATTGACTCTGTCTGGTTTATATTCCTTTAAGAAGTGGTTTGGGGTTTTTTTTTTGGCTCCAATTACGGAGACCATTTTCTTTCCTAGTGAAAAGAAAATAAGATGAATATGCAATAAAATAAGTAGTTTTGTGAAGCAAGTACTCCAACTAATGAAGGCTTGTCTGAGAGAGGTGACCTCCTTCCCCTTTCACAGTATAAATAACTACCATTACTAAGGCAAATTTGTATTATAAACTTTTTATCAGGGACTTACACATACATAATTTATGTGTGTACACACATTTGTGGATTTTTATGAACCTTAGAAAACCAACCTGGAAATAAACTTCATATTGCCTTTATGTCTATACTACAGTTTGGCACTTAATTGTGCAATAATTCTTTTCACATGTTACTTCTGAAAACCCTTAGGAGGTGAAAATCCTGGAGGAAACTTCTTTTATGTCTTCCCCAAGACCTAGCACAATCCTAAGCAAGTAGAAGGTGCTCAAGAAATATTTATTAATTGGTTGATTTCAACAGATAAAACGTCAATCCTTAGGTATGAATAAATAGCCAGAAAGGTAAGAAGGAGGCAGTTGATGTAGAGTAGTAAATGATGGTAATGTCACAGCTTAGGAAGACAACTCTGATGGCAGTGTGGGGGATAGAACTAGAAGGGGGAAGAGACAGAGAGATGAGGGGAGCAGGGAGGTCTTTAGGAACTATTGGAATAGGTCAGATGGGAAAATGTCTAAATAAGGGCAAAAGCAGGGGACATGGATGAGACAGATGCCAGAGATATGTAATAAATAAAACCAGTGCAACCTCATAGGGATGAGGAAGAAGGGAATCTGCAGTGACTCTTGGGTTTCAGGCTTGAACAGTATGTTATTATCCAAAAGAGAAAACACAGCAGGATGAAGAGGATGGGAGTAGGAAGAGATAAAGGGTTTCATATTGGACATTTTAAGTTTTGAGGCCAGGAGGAAAATCTAGATAAAAATGTCTCATAAAAGCTTATAGAGAAGAGGTAGGTTTGGACTAGGGATTTAGACTTTGGGGTTTTCAGAGCATAGATGGTAGTTGAAGGCATGGTGATCAAGGAGATCCCCATGGGTATAGAGAGAGTAAAGAGAGGAGGATGTTGAAACTTAAAGCAGGTCCATGACAGAACTTGAGAAAGAGCTACTGGTGGGGGTAGAGGGATGTTACTATAAGGGCTTTAGGGGCCAGAGCACAAGATGGAGACCGTGGTCAACAATGCCAAAGGCCCAAGGTCTTAAAGAGGTCCAAGAGATGGAGAAAGGGAATCTAAAAGTGGACAGCTGTGATTTGAGGTTAGAGAAAGCTCAGGTCAGGAGGATAGCAGCATCTAAGATGTGGCCATGGGAGAAGCTTGTTGAAGGTAAATCCTCACAGTTCATTCCTGAACCATGACCTTTAACCAGAGTCTCCCCCTCTTTTTTTCTTTTTACTTCACACCCTCCCCATTCCTATAATCTCACAATTCACCTATAGTCTAATCACTCTTGCATGCAACCTCTCTATCATTTCCTAAATATATTCTGCTGTTTGTCTTGAAATTGGACCAATGGAGCAGTGTTTGGTGGAGAGGAAATTAGGATATTTGACCAAAAGACAAAATTGGTTTCCTGCAGGTATAGCAGAAGCTGTAGCATGCAGTGGTATTTTCCAGTCTTTTTGTAAATATTTAAATGTGATGCCATTTGCTGTTGGCTGGTTGGGGGGAAACCTGAAAAATCTGGACTTCATTTCATCAAATGCAATTTAGGACCACAAACAAAACTTTCTCCTATTCCACCTACTGTCCCCTTGCCAGACATGGTCTTTGCCATGAAGATTGCACTTTGAACTTTAGGGTATGCTCCCCCCTGAATTTCAGTTCAGTTTAAGTATGCTTAGTAAACTGTTGGAAAAGCTTCCAGACCAGTCCATGACATAAGCTGATTTGCAGAGGGTTTTCTTTTTGTTGTTGCTGAGGAGGATGGGAAGGAACCGTTGCTCTCTGCTCTCTGGAAGAAAGGAAACAGACAGAATGGTGTCTGTGCCCTGCCAGGCGCTGAGGAAGGGGACGTTGAAGGCTTGTGGAGAGGACTTCAAGAGAAAGCAGAAGGAGTTATTGTCCTGAACGCCTCCGTGACTTGAGGCCCAAGTAGAACTTTTTGGGACCCACATGTTAACACATGACACCATGCAGGAGAGATGGTCCTCCCCATTTTTCCCTGGAGCACAGCATGGCTGTGGGCAGTGAAGCTGGAGGAAATGAGGGGCCATGTGCCATCTCATGGGGCTTGCAGGTTTGGGGCCCTGGTGGAGGAGGCAGCTAGCAGCCATGCCCATTGAGCTCACTGGCAGTGTTCTAGTGGTCAAGTACCCCTCATTCATAGAGACCATGAGAGAACTCTGAGGTCCCAAGAATAACTGGCAGGCATATTTGTTTGGGGCAGAGAAAGAATTTGGCCTCTTTTACATGGAGGTGGGAGTGAGGGAGGCAGGATTCAAAGAATCAGTGAAATGTGAGTATCAGGGTTAATGTGATATCCAGGGAAATGCTGTTAAATTTGTAATTTAAAAAATGTCTAGATTGAATGGGGAGTTATTGCTTAATGGGTATAGAATTTCTGTTTGGAATGATGAAAAGGTTTTGGAAATAGTGGCAATGACTGCACAACATTGTGAATGTAATTAAAGCCAGCTGAATTGCATACTTAAAATGGTCAAAAAGGCAAATTTTATGCTATGTATATAACTAAAATAAAATAATAATAGTAATAATAAATCAGCCTAAAAACAGGGAAAAAAAAAATCTAAATTAATGGTAGATACAACAGGCCAAAAGCTGTATTGATTTATCCTGGAAAGGCAGATCCAGTCAGGTGCTGGTCAAAGGTCGTGGGAAACCACAGGGCAGGTCCATGTGGCCTTGAAGGGTCCTGGGCTTAGGTCAGATGCAGGCCCAGCAGAGCACGCCTCCCCTGGACATTCCCAGTGAACTTCTGGCAAGTGAATTTGACTGTTGTTCAAAATCTGACTTTTAAAATGCTCAGCTCATCTTCAGAGAGTTTTTTTGTTTGTTTTTCAAAGATTTATTTTTTTATTCTCCCCCTCACTCTCTATTTTTTTTTGCACTTGCTGTCTGCTTTCTGTGACCATTAGCTGTATGTTCTTCTGTGTCTGCTTGTCTTCTCTTTAGGCAGCACCAGGAACCGAGCTTGGGACCTTCCGGAGTAAGAGAGAGATGCTCAATCTCTTGCGCCACCTCAGCTCCCTGGTCTGCTGCCTCTCTTATTGTCTCTCCTCTGTGTCTCTTTTTGTTGTGTCATCTTGCTGCACCAGCTCTCTGCTCGAGCCAGTACTCTGTGCGGGTCTGCACACCATGTGGGCCAGCTCTCCACTTGGGCCAGCTCTCCGCTTGGGCCAGCTTGCCACACGGGCCTGCTTGCCTTCACCAGAAGGCTCTGGGAATCGAACTCTGGACTCCTATATGGTAGACGGGAGCCCAATCACTTGAGCCACATCCACTTCCCTTCAGAGACTTTTGACCACCCTTATAAACCTCTTTTAATTTTGCACCTTTGTCCTTAACCAGGGCTATGCATAGGTGCTGTACAAAAGCAAGTTACATATCTTGGTGGGGTCTGAATTAGGTTTGACAGATTTAGCAGATAAAATACCAGTGTCCTGTTAAATTGAATTTCAGATAAACAATGTATAGTTTTTAATATAAAAATTAGTATACAATATTTAGGACATATTTATACAAAAAAGCACGCATTGTTTATCTGAAATTCAAATTTACTGGGGTGTCCTGTATTTTATCTGGCAGCCCTATGCTCAATAAATCTTCCCCTACAAAGCAGAGCAACAAAACATCTGGAACAAAGTAAAAGTTCTTTGGTCCTTTTTCTACTGAAAAATGAACTGATGAAATAAAACTGAAATGGCTGATGGATAAATGGATGGATGGATTGATTTGTCTTTCTTAAAAGGTATTTCCCATTTATTTCCAAAAACAAACTGGCATTTTTTTAAAAAGGCACAAACAATAAGGCCATTAAAATAAAATAGAAAATCAGAATAAATGGAAAGGGCTGGATAAGTCTGAATTCCCAGAGCCCAGACTGATACGGTTGTGGTTGATCTTCACGTTTGATTCTGAACTCCTTGGCAATCCAAAGGCAATAACAAACAGATACAATTCTCATTATCTGATATAAGGAACCAGGGCAATTAATGCTTTTTTTCTGGGCCTAATTCTTAAAGGACTTTTGCGGGGTAGGGGATGTAAAGGAATGGTGGGATGTGTAGCTGAAACTCTTGGGCTCGAACATCAGTTCTGCCTCACTAAGACCATCACTAAACCTCTCTAACTTCATCTCCTCATCTTCCTAATGACTTGCACACATTACAAATGTAGAGCTGTTACTAGAGTTAGGACTTACAGTATCCACGCCAGCAACAGTTGTAACGTTTTCTGCAATGGTTTTATAGAAGACACATAAGCATTCTTTAAATGACTGTTATTAAATTAACCCTTGATTTTAAAATACCAAGATGCAACATTAAAATGTAATTCAGGGAGTGGATGTTGTTCAAGCAGTTGAGCACCTGCTTCCCACATGGGAGTCCCAGGTTCGGTTCCCAGTACCTCCTAAAAACAAAAAAACAAACAAGCAAACAAACGAAAAAATCAAATCAGGGGAGCTGATGTGGCTCAGTAGTTGAGCACCAGCTTCCCACATATAAGGTCCAGGGTTCAATCCCCAGCCCTGGGACCTCAAAAAAAAAAAAAATAATAATAATAATAATAATTCACTGAAGGCCTTTCCTGCAGAGTGGGTCAGAAAACCAAAGTCATTTTGGCTGTTTACTTGCCCCTTGAACTTCACAGGCAAAATGATCCTCAGGGCCTGCTGAGGTGATGTGGCTTCACAGAGTACAGGTATACAAGTCTTTCCTTCAGCATTGCAAATTATCTCCCCAGCCTGGAACCTGAGAATAAAAGCAAGCCAAAGGCAAATGGGAGTGGCCATCCAAACCCGTGGAAGGCAGCTGGGGGTGGGGGTGGGATTCTCTCAAGGAATTGGCAATGCTTGGCCAGAGTGGTAGGAAAAGGAAAGATGTGTGTCTATAGATGCCGTTGGATTTCTAGGCAGACTATGCAATGGAAACGCTTAATCACTGAGAAATGGCTGCCAGGGAGCCAACCAAATGTCAGTGTGATGTCACTAGATTCCTTATGCATCAACTGCATTTGTGTGGCTCTTTCTTTTCTTTCTCATCCTGTTCACAGAATTCCTGGAGAAAATATGCTTCATTCCAGAAATAATATAAGAATTATAATAACAACTCTCCTGTGCTGTTTTACACATCTGATTTCAATAAATCCTTGTGAGAAATGTTCTATTATTATTCCCATTTTACCATGAGAAAACAGGTTTGAAAATTATCTTTTCTGCCAGTTGAGTAGAGGAAAAAAACCCTTGTGATTCGGGAAAGAAAGTTGTTCAAATTTCTGTTCTTATTTGCAAGGCTGGTTTACTTTAACTGGGAGAAGGGCAAGGCCTGAGGGCCAATTTTTCACCATTTTAGATCATGCTTAAGCACCACTATGAGAACAGCATTGGGCTAATAAATCTGAGGAATGCATAGATGGCTGCTGTCCACACACACTCACGGTGCACTTAGGGGAAATAAGTCTGGTCACAAAAAAACCAAGGTAGAATAAAATGCCTTAAAAAAGGCACCTAGATCTTGGGTCCCACTACATCCTTTCTGACAAACAGCCTTTTAGGTAGTGAATTTGATGTCAAGAGTGGCCTACAGGAATGTAATAAGGGGAACCTTGGACCTGGCTCCTTCCGTTAAAGAGAGGCAGAGTTTAGAGGCCCAGGGTAACTAAGATTTTTTGGTCCAGCTGGCAGGCTGTTGTGCTAGCACCTTCCTGAGCCCCTTAGAATGAGTTCCTGGTTCCTCCAGCAGCATGCAGACCTTTCAGACTTTGAGGTTCAGCATAGCCTCATCCCATGAGAGACACCAGCTTCCCTTGCTTTCAAGCAGAGAACTGAGGGGAACATGTGAGGTGGACACAGACTGTCACTCATTCTCTGGGACAGGAGGACGGCACTGCCCTGTGAGGTGAGGATGGCAGGCTGCAGAGGTAGGGGTGGCATGTCTCTTCTTAGAGACGGTGTTCCTGAGTCAGTGGTCAGAGCCTGGACCCCAGACCCTTGGGAGACCACAGAGCAGCTTGTCACACAGATCTGGGCAACCCGAGGCTTTCTTGGCGTGTGCCTCCTGGTTCTCTCATTTCTCAGAGCCGATGGCCTGCTCTATAGAGAGTTCCTCCTTTGCTTTGTATACTTGCATTTTTAAACAGCAGTTTCTCAGAACAGATGCTCTCTTCCCTCCTTCCCTGTGCCCTTTCTGCACAAACAGCAGATTGCCTGCTTCTGTCATCTTAATCGAGGGAAGGAGAGAAACATGCTAGTCATATTATTTTTCTCTTCCTTCTGCCTGCAATTAGCCAAGTGAGCCAAGATGCTCTCCTCCCTCAGCCTGTCCTGGTGCTAACACTCCAACCAGGTGATTTGCCTGGGCACTTCTAACCAAGCCGGTTTTCCATTGTTTGGAGGGTTTCTTTCTAAACATCCACCTGGTTTGGTTTGGATTTTATTTATTTCAAGATATCTGCTTCTTTTGACCTTCCAGGAGTCAGGGTACCAAGCAGACACTGGTAATTTCTTGATTTCTACTTCCCCTGCATATTAAAATTCCTAAGCCAGATTGAAATCTATGAATTCATCAGCATCAGCTTTATTATCACGTCTTCCTTCTTCCAGGGCTGAGGGCTCAACTCCAGGGGGCATCATTCACACAGGGTACTTGAGAGTCATGCCACATGATGCACAGATTTCTTTAAAAATAAACCCACAAAACAAATGTAATGAAGTTCAAAAATTTTCTATTTTCTCACAATGATTACTTTAATGCTTGTTTTGCAATTTCAAATATAAATTCTTCAACATTTTTTTGTTTGTTGCCATATGCTCACGAGTAGCCCACCTATTAAGTAATCCATCATGAATAACACCCTGCAAAAAATCTTCTTTCACCCCCCTGCTGTGGCAGGTGCCCCCAAAGAACTAGAATGGGCATATTTAATCTTAGGGGAAAAAAAGATTAAGAAGAGCAGTAGACTTGCCTTCTAGAAGTTTGAATCTTCTACAGGCATTGGGATTGTCACAGAACAAAATCAGAAAGAATCTGAACTTGGAAGAGGCTGGATTAAAACACCTTCCAACAGCTTTGCAGGGTCGTTAACTGATGTCATACCTAGTGGGAACGGTATTGAGGATTCTCTGCCTCTTATAGGTTCTTGATTTACCTCATTTGTCCCAGATCTACTTTTTGGGGGTTGCTGTGAGGAACAGTGCACTGGCAGGCTATGCAAAGGAAAGAGATGCCCTATCACCTTTCCAAAAGGTGGGAAGGCCAAAGAAGTGGGGCTATTGCAGGGATCCTCTCATCAGAGTAGAGGTGCATCAGTTGGAGTCTCACCAGGAAAACAGAAACCACATTAAGTAATTAAAAAAAGAAATAGACTATTCAGGTGACTTGGTTAGGGTTCCCAGTAGACCGAGAGACAAAGATTAGAGAGCAAGTAATTTATCTGGATGGCAATCCCAGGAAGTACAAGCAGAGACGGACAAAGGAAGGAAGCCAATCTAAAGGGTGCTTTATCACACATGTTCCCACTGTAGAACTAGAGCTCAATCTTGCTGGGGAATTTTGGGAACCAGTGTTGGACACATCTCAGGGTTATCCCCTTCTCCCACTCTCCCCTGGTAAGGAAGCTGGGGTATATACCTATCAATATCTCTTCATCAGTTGAGGCTGCTCATGGGAATATTAATTCTCCAGTTTGGTCTGAACTCAGACTAAGCATGCTCCCATGGCCAGAACCAAAGCCATCCTGAGTTTCAGGTGTTCTGGGAAGTAGCCTTAGGCTTGTAAAGGTGAATATCTAGAGGTTAAGGACAGGGGCATGACAGCATCTGCTGTACTGGATGGTGAAGGAGCTGAGAAACCAGACAAACAACAGTGAGGCAATCCTGAGATTGGCAACAGCGCAAAGTCTGCACAGTTTCTAGGCTGGAAAGATAAAGGTGGGATACTATGTTCCCGGAACCCAGAGGCCCACAGAAGCTGAAACCATGGAAGATGGACAGTCTTACAGGAGCTGAAGCAATAGAGATGTATTCACTTCCAGAGACGCACCTCTTACACTAATAGGATGAAAGGGAGTTCTGGATAGTAACATAATCTGTCTCCAAGGAGATGAATGAGCATGAACCCTTTGGAATCTGTGTGATTTGGGCCTCAGTCCTAAGAGAATAATAATTAAAGGTGGTAAACAAAGTGTTCAATAACCACATGATCCACATGTGTTGACCCCAAAATAGCCATGAGTCAGGCAAAGGACTATGTGTCACGGAATCTGCTAGAGAGGAACCCTAATCTCCACTGCAGGGATTTGGGAGGTGGGGGGCGGGGGTGGGGAAAGGCTGCAAAAGTCCTAGAGAAAAGGTGCAAAGAATGTTGTGGTGCAGCTGCAGTGTTGTCAAAAGTCCATTTGTGATTCGACTAGGAATAGCATTTTCTAAACAATATCCTGCTAAAAACTATAACTGAATACTACACACTCCTCTTGAAGATTCAAAATGTGTGTTAGTATATTAAAGGCTCTGAGAAGATTTTTTAAAAGTTGGAGTGCCTATTGCAATCTCAAGGAAAATGTGTTACATAGAACAGAGAATTTGCAATTATAAGAATGCTAAATCTCCAGTAGGATATATTTATAAAGTTTCTAGTGGGGTCTTGAACTAAGCAAAATATGATGAAC